>NDXB01007361.1:37039-48469 GCA_002631895.1 Agapornis roseicollis | reverse complement strand
GGTTTTTGTTTTTTTGGTTTTTTTTTTTTTTTGTTTTTACTTTCTTTTTTTTTTTTTTTTTTTTTTTTTTTAAATTTTCCTCTCTTTGGCTAATATTTGTTTTCTTTTCCAAACGGTTTTGATGATCTGATTGCGGATTATGAATGTCAGGGCAGGGAGTTAAAGTAACTAGTTTGAGGTCTTCATCCACTGTTGTCCTTAGCTTGTATTTGACAAGGCTATTGAACTCACAACTAGTATGTAAGAGAACTTATAGAAGGATTAACATAGAATTTTTTTTAATTTATGATTCTTTGTGATATGCACATCCATCTCCCCACATTTCTATAGGGAGCATTTTTTTAAGCAACCTCTGAAGAGCAATCAAAGCCTTAATAGTAGAGAACATAAGAAGCTTAGTTTTGTTTTCCAGGAAGCTTTCTAAAGTTGGTGCTTCACAGGCCAGAAGTGCGGTTATTTCTGTTATAAGCCACTAATTAGTCGTGTTGCGAATGTCAGGGAGCTAAGTACATGAAGTCTTTGTTGCCAGTCACAGACATCCCTGTGGCTGTGGAGGTGGGAAAACCTCCCTGCTTCAGCTCTCCAGGCAGTAGCACAGCCCTTCTCACAGGAGTCCTGGAATTTCTGTGACCCTGCATTTTACTCAACATGCAGCAATGCTTCATACTTGGTTGTATTAATTTTCTATGCTCATGGCAGTAATTCCTCTTCTTTATTTTCTGTGGCTTTTTTTTTGTTTTGTTTTGTTTATTGGTCCATGTTTCCTACTGCACTTTTGTATCAGATACTGTAAATTATGTAGGAATATTTTTTCCTTGTATGGCATCTCTCATTGTTACATTTCTCTATGTTGTTGGTATGCTCATAGCAGCATTACAGAGGAGGGTGGTAACTAACCCAGATTAAAATTGATTTTCATTGAACCTTATATTTGTTGCCTGGGATTGTTGTGGTTTAACCCCAGCCAGCGGGATAGAGTAGGGAATTGGAAAAGTGAGAGAACTCTTAGGTTCAGATAAAGACAGTTTAATAGGTAAAGCAAAAGCTGCACACACAAGCAAAGCAAAACAAGGAATTAATTCACCACTTCCCATGAGCAGGCAGCTGTTCAGTAATCTCCAGGAAAGCAGGAATCCATCACAAATAATAGTTACTTTGAAAGGCATCATCATTCTGAGCATCCCCTCCTCAGCTTTACATGCTGAGTATGACATTGGATGGTATGGAATATCTCCTAGTATAGTATGGTATATCTACTAGGTAGTATGGTATATCTCCTCCCAGTTTCTTGTGCACCCCTTTGGTGGTAGGGTGACGTAGGATAAGGGGCAGAAAAGGCCTTGACTGTGTGAGTGCTGCTCAGCAATAATGAAAACATTCCTGAATTATCAATAAAAACATTCCTGAATTTATCAATGGTGGTGTTCCAAAACATAGCCCCATACTAGCTCCTATGAAGAAAATTAACTCTTATCCTAGCCAAAACCAGCACAGGGATTAAAAAAAAAAGGTTTTAATTTTCAATTTGGGAGTTTATCCTGATAGTTCAAATCATCAGAGTTCGTGAGGGGTCTTTAAAGCAGTTTTAGTCTCTGTTCTAGCTATGGAATAACTGAGTATTGTTGTATATAACCTGTAAATCAAGAACATTCAATAGAACCAAACTGCTGAGTAGCATAAAACATTTTTTTATTTTCACATTTATCTATAGATATTTGGAAGCAGCAAGGGAAACAGCAAATAAAAAAATAGTTCTGTATTATCATATACTGGGAAAACAATATATGGTCGTGGAACTTTTCTCTAGAATTCTGCTATCAAGAAATTAGTTAAGCAGTCGTTTATAAGAGAACACCTTAGGTCTGCCAGATTTTATTGGACAGTGCAGACAACTTGGCATGGGTACACTTCTGGTATTTTAATAGGGAATCCTTCAAGATATCTTCAAGTCTTTCTTTTTCTTTTTTTTTTTAACAGGTAGTTTGAGTTTTTGAAGGTCTATTTCAATAGCAGTCATATTTTTATAGGTAGTGTAATATATAAATATTGCAGCATGAATTCAGAGGCTGATCCTTAACTGACATAAAGTTTACCCTATTTTGATATAGTAATTTATGATGTTTTTTGAACTCGGTTAAGTTCAGCAACATCCTTATCTCTATTTTTTTTTTTTTTTATTATTATAACTTTGTCATCTCCATGCTGGTTTAAATAAGCCTTTGCAACCTTCCTGAATTCATTCCTTGGCAGTTGAGATTGAGGAATTTTTTTTATCTAGAATTGATGGAAAAATAATGTATTATTTTAGCAACCATATCTATTTCACTTTTTCCTTGTTTTTCCCTAACATCATAAGGAAAGTTCTGTTATTACTATCAATACTGTAGTTATCTTTCCTAGACTGTCTTCCTACAATGAGCTGCTGTAGTTAACATTGAGTACACTGATAGAGTTTTCAGGGATAACAGTACCATCTAAATGTAGTAAAGAGCTTTCATTGCATGAAGACATAATTGCTTTTGAGGTTGGCATCTTGGGCAGCTGAAGTATATAATCTGTTATTAACATTTGTTGGGAATCTAGCAGACAGGGGACATATAAAGAGGAATAATACAAAACCCCAGGCCCGCTACTGCCTCAAAGGTAAATCTGGTTATCACATTATTGAATGGGACTGACAACAGAAAATTTTGAGGATTTGTGCAAAATGTGGAACCTAAATGCATGGGATTGAAGTCAGGAGATGAAAATTTGCTCAACCCATGCTGGACTCATCCAGATTGTAGGTGTCTGGGTGGAAGTCTGAGTTAGGTTTTTACAGAGATTAATGCTACTAGATGAACTGTACTAGGATGAGAAGATGCTGACCATTAGGGGACAGGATGAGTGAGAAGAGGAGTTTGCCTGCTGGAGTTGCAGTGGTCTGTTAAGAAGCCATGAGCCATGTGAGGTAAATGAGCTGGAAGAGTTTCTACACTGAAAAGGCAAGAGTATACCTGGATGTGGTTTCAACTGACGGAGTACTGGTTTGTAGCAAGGGGATTGTATTGTCCTGGAAAATTTAAAGGAAAGAAAAATTTCAGGAGAAACAGATGGAGAGAGAAATCAAAATGGAGGTCACTGCTGTTAGGATAAGTAATAGCCATTTAATACACTGGCAATGTTAGTAGTAGCTTTAGGTGGGGAAGCTGTTGTACTGGTATTGAGGAGCACAGATGAGTGGTGCACGAAATAAAAGGCATGAGTGAAAAGGTGAAACTTCAGTGTTCCACTTCTTTGGTGCTCTCTATACTCTATCATGCAGTTTATTATGTTGGCAATAAGTGTATTTCTGAAGATATGTGAAATTTTAAACAAGAATACTAGATAAATAATAGAAGAATACAAAACAAATAATTGTGACAGGCTTCCATGTGGAAAAATATGAAAATCAGCATGCTTAATAGTAGGTAAGTTACACTAAGTTACACTAGGAAAACCGCAGAATTGTAGGAGGATAGACTGTCAATTGAAGCAGGTAAGAGCAACCACCTGGTAACTTCTAGTAGGCAAAGATCATTATCTACTCCAGCAACCCCTGAACATGTCCATAATTGCCTGGATATCACATGAAAAATTCAATTTAAAAGACACATCCTTATAAGCATAACTTATAAAATATTTTATCAGGAAGTAAGAAATAAAAATAACATAGAAACAGGATGTTAGTATTTGGTGAAGCAAAGCAAAAGGGGGCTGAGTGACATGGTTACTGCTTTGTGAAAGCATAACTAATTCACAATGGGTTGATCATCAGTAGTGCTGAAAGGGACACTATTCAATGAAAGTGCAGTCTGAAATAACTCTGCTATGAGCTACAGGCATGATCATAGCCTGCAGGGAATCTTAGAAATAAAACAAACAGGTTATATACAAAGAGTAAAATTTATCTGGCTGTCCCAACAGCTGGATCCATGTTTGTCAGCCTAAGCTCATATCCAGTCAACAGACATGTAATGAATATAGCAGAGTCTGTGAATACTGAAGGCAGACCTTTAAACTAAGTTGGTTGAATGGCATCCTGTGTCTTATTCTGTCTATGTATCAATTTATATATATATACATATATATGTTGCTACAAAGAGTCTGGTGTGCTCAGCATATATATAGATGTTTACATTTTTAGGTTTATAAAGCTGAGTTGACTATTGAGGCATTTTACCAGCTAGCATGAAGGTGGCTACAAAAATGTCCACCTACCCCATGTAACAGTAAATGCACAAATATGGGAGGACAGGAAAAACTGAGACTCAAAGAAGGATCCACAGCATTAGGATCCAAGATTGCTAAGGGTGAAGATGGTTGTGAATTTGCAGCATGAATAAGCCTTTGTTACTGAAAAATTATCTGGAGATTTTTAGTCCTTAGAGGACAATTATGTTCACATGCATCTCATGTATGTACTTTCTTAAACTTGCAAAACCAGTGGATAGGTGGAAGTGGAGTGAAGTTTGCCTGGCTCTCTGGAGTATTAGTGTACTAAGTGGAGCATCTCATTGGAACCTGCCAGAAATCTCAGTGAGGCTTTTCTGGTAGTTCCTGCTGCCCTGGACCCTTCAGCACAGCAGCCGTCAGAAAAGAGCTTGTTGATAAGAGCTTCTTGGTAACAAAAATTGCCCTATGGGCAACATCTGTTAAATGGCAAAGGTGATATCAATTAGTGAAACACAGTATTTCTAGCCAGAATTAGTGACTCAGACTACCCTGTGTCTGTTACAGGGGATTGCACTTATCATCAGTGGATAATTTGCCCTGCAAGGACTGTAGAGATCTGGTTATTGACTGGTGAATGTCAGCTCACACAGCTGCCTTCTGTTAACGTCCTCTGTTTCTGATGTCTTATATTGTCATACAGGTGTTAAAACATTTTCTCCCTGTGAAGCTTTCTTTGTCCCGTGTCAAGTGTCCCTCCTGGAACTACCTCTCCCATTTCTGTAAGGGGGTAGCCCTTCTGTCAGCCTTCCACTGAAACTGTTTTGTCTTGCTTTCCATCAGTGAACTGTTACAACCCTAACTACTCATGCCCTTATGCTTTATTTTTACAAATCAGATTGAAAACACTTAGGGCAAAGAGAATGATAAGCTTTGGGAAAAAAATTCGTATGTCTTGACTTCACTCTGACCTTCATATAGGAGGGCATTTGCTAACTTTGGCTGTGAAGCTAATGGACAGTAGTTGTGCTGAGGTGGTAACAGGACTTAAAGTGGTCACATTTGTGTTTGTCTGTAAGGTTCTGTTTCATAGAATAACAGATAACTAGCCAAAGCATTTGCCCGCATGTCACGACAAACAAGCACGTAAATAATTTTGCAGATCAGACAATAATAAATGTCTACCTGTTAATGCAGACAGCCTTCAGGATATCCAGCAACTGCTTCACTGAACACCAGGAAGTTGTTAGGTATAGCCTATGTCTAAGATGGATTCATCACTTTTTATTGTAGAATTTTATAGTAGGCATATATTTTATGTTTGGCTTTTACAGCAGCGTTGCAAAGTTTCAATAATATTGTGCTTTTACAGTGTAATAAAGATTTTTAACACATGGCAAGTCTTTATTTTCTGCACCTTGTGCAAAATACAGGTTTTGTTTGCTGCATGTTTGTAATTTAAAAAATAAACTACAATCAATTTCTGCCTTTTTACCAATTGGCTTTGTAAAAGCTACCGTATATGTCCAGTTTTATAAATTTTTATGCAATCTTATTTTTCTTTTCTACTTTCTGGCACAATTTTAGCTCATATTCTTAACATAAAAGACTGAATAATTGAATAATTGAGCAACATAAAAGACTGACTAATTGAGCAAACCCCAGTTGAAAAGCCATTTACCAAGAAAAACAGAAAAAATATTTCCAAACCAAAACCAGGGAACCAGAAGGTGATGAGCACAATGGGTGATACATTAGTTTCTAATTGAGAGAGGAAATTCCTGATAAAGGATGGGAAGTAGTCCTTCTGTTGTTGTAAGGCAGTACATAAAAATTATGTATTTTTGAGGAAGTTCTGGCTCTGGTGAAATGTTCTCAATCCGCAAAGTTTCTAAGATTTATAAAATAATACTTTTAGAGTATTTATAAAATTAATTATTAATTACTAATTATTAATTATTGTATTTATAAATTTTTGTAGTATTTCTAAAGTAGATATCTTTCATACAGTCAAAAGAAAAAATACACTGGAAGTTGGTTCCAAACATTTAAAAAAAATTGAAATCTTTCAAAGCATAAAGTACTTGGAGACCAAGAATGTTGGGAAATGTGTTGTAAATTCAGCTCAGAGTTGGTATTAATTATTAAACATAAGGACTAGTGTATGTTGCAGCATTTCTAATAGGAGGTAGTGTCTTACTGGTTTGAATTCTGGCCAAATATAAATAAGAGTTGTCCTTTTCCAAAAAGTTTATTTCTACCTTTGGCAAAAGCTCTGGCTTCTTATGCAAGGTAGCGGTTTTTTTTTTGTTTGGCTAGTTGTTTTAATGTGTTGAACTCCTGGTAATATCAATTTAAATTCAAAGGGGTCTTAAAATCTTTCCAGAGGCTTGGTTCTGATGTGCCTCTTAGTGAAAGCTCTTCCCTTTCATCTTTCAGGGAACTTGTTTTAGGTCAAATCAGGCTGCCATAACTGCAGGATTAAAATTCTGGGTGTCAGATCTTGTACATTTTGTGATACTACTGCTCTCAGGTTCCACAGCACCATGTCCCATTGCTAAGTACTCATAACAGCCAAGGAAACTGAGGGCTTCTTCTATTTCCCATGTTATCATTCATAGCTGTTACAAATATATGCTTTTATTCATAAAATACTCAACGGAATTCATAATATTTCTTATATTTCTGCTGAAATCTGCAGATACGTGCATTGACTCATTACTTGGCTTCCTTAAGACATGACTGTTAAAATAACTTCTCATAGAAATTATACCTGATCCTACTGCTATCAAAATGGTCTATAAAGCTCTTTGTGCTGCCATCTGATGCTTTCCTAGTTGCCTATATTTCATATCCGTGCAACTCTTCAGTTCAAGACAGCTGCTTTGTTCTGCCATGGCAGGTAGCACTGATCCTCAGTGCTGCTTCTCTCTGAAATACTTGAGTATCCTTACAAGCCATAGAAGAACAACAGTCAAAGGGTAAAGTGTCAAAGTCTGTGGGGTTTTTATTCCACTTATGCAGGTAGCATTAAGTACAAGAAGATAGTAATATGGGCAAGGTTTCTGAGTGTGCATTGATAAAGTGCCTTTAGTTCTGTCAGGAAAAGATATTAGAAATACTGTATTTGGAAAACTCAAACTAGTATGTCAATCCAACTAAATCCAGTTAATAATTTTTGTTCCAGCAATGAAGGTGCCTTTTTCCGCTGTTACTTTGTGCAGTTTAATACCTTAAACAGTACTTCAACAGCTATTATGATGGTGTATTGCAAGGTGTTTAAGCTAGTGCAATGTTAGTACAACAGTTAAACATTTATGCTATATTACCTTTGTAACTTAATCTAATGCCTCTCTCTGCATTGTGTTAGTTTTAGTATTTCTATCATGATGCAGTGATACCTGGTATAGATGTGCTTATAAAGGCCTGATTTAAAAAAAAAAAAAATAAAANATTGCAAGGTGTTTAAGCTAGTGCAATGTTAGTACAACAGTTAAACATTTATGCTATATTACCTTTGTAACTTAATCTAATGCCTCTCTCTGCATTGTGTTAGTTTTAGTATTTCTATCATGATGCAGTGATACCTGGTATAGATGTGCTTATAAAGGCCTGATTTAAAAAAAAAAAATAAAAAAAAATAAAAAATCATTTAAAGAAATAACTTATTTAAAAAAATTAGTAAGTAAATGAGAAATGTAAATCCTTGAAACAATGTCCTGTTTTGCAACTTGTAATATCTTGGAAGAGAGGCATTTTTCTTACCCCTTTATTTTGCTTCTAGCTTACTAATTTGTTGGGTCACTGGCAGTATGTCCAAAGCAATTTTAGCAAGTGATGTTGGGTTTGTTTTCCAGCTGCATTTGTAAGTTTGGAGTTTCTGGTAGTTGCACTGTAAGCAGCTTGCTGTCTAAAAGAAAAGTTTGGAAGCTTACGCAGGCTTAATTAAAATCAATGAAGGATTTAAAAGTGAACACTAGAATTATTGCTGAAGAAATATAATTAACAAAGTAAATTGCATCCTAAAACAGTTCCAGATCAGCCCACAGTGACCCACTGCCAGTCCTCACTGATGAGGAAGCAGGAAATATTCTGTGAGAACTGAAAGAAGGCAGTAGCAAAATAGACTGGAACTACCCTACTTATGCCACAGCCTTACATTAGGAAGAGGCTATTTAGTCACTTAGCTTTACATGTTACCAGCAGCATTATTAAAAGAAAATAAATATAACTTTCTCCTTACTATTAAGAGTATCTGCTTTGTTGCAGTTAAACCTCCTAATCACCCATGATTTCCATTTCCTAACTGCATGTCTGAAGAAAGACTTCTAGAGAGTAGGAAAAGTACATGAATCAAGCTATGCAAGCCTTTTTATGTTTATTGCTTCAGATAAAGTATTCTAATTCCCTACTCAGGCTCTCTCAGTGTCAGAGGAAATGTCTGCATCTGGAATTTTTGTTAGCATCTCTAACAGATGGTATAGGCAATTCAGATTTTCTCAATATCTTAACCTTGCTGCAATGTGGATGTGATGCCTTTCCCTCTCTGACTCTTGGAGAGTCTTAAGGAAAGCAAATGCTGCTACGTGGTTTGCATGATCACCTTTTGGAAAACAGACTGCACACAATTTTGACTGAGTTACATTATGAAAAATCACTTCCGTTATATATATTATTATAACAACATTCCTTCCTTAGTAACAGCCTTGTCTTAAGCCGTTCCTTGCTAAGTTTATTATCCTTGCAAATTGTTTAGTCAGTTTAGTTCAGTCTGTTATCTGAAGCCAGGGCCATTGAAATAAACATATTTCCATGGATCTTTGTCAGTTTGGAATTGGGACCTCAATTTCTTCACTTGCCTCGCACTCCTTACACGCTTCTCTCACTGTTGTCATTTAGCTATGGCATCCCCAACCTTCAAACTTTTTCATGCATATGTTTGTTCCAGAGGGAATGGTTCCAGGTGTGAGTATTGGAAAGAAGCATTTAGGACTAAATAATAGTCTGCTTCTTACAGAAATCTTTGGAAAGACTTCATCAGAGTAACATTTTTTCCTTATTACTTCTTGAACGTATAATTTTGTTGCAAAGCATTGATTTAATGATCAGAATGTGTCATGAAAAATTGAACAAATAGCAAATAGTCTTGTTGTTTTCATGGAAAGCTTACTTCAAAACTAGGCATTTGTTTTCATGGGTTTTAGTTCCATTTACTTTGAACAGTTTCTTCATGTTCCAGATTATTGCACTGACTGTTCTAGACTGGGCATTTATTTTAGAATTCCTATCACAAGCCCATAATATAGTTATAATTTTGCATGTTATGTGTGTTGTTTTGATAGTGATATTCAAATAGGCTCCTACTACAGTCTGGAAAAGCAGCTTCTTGTTACGTCTTTCTAGTGGGCATCCAGGAAATAGTAAGCTAGCCAGAATTGCTAGGCATGGGGTTTTTACTCTGCTTCACAGACCAGTCCTGATCTCAGCTCTTGAAAAGCAGGGGATGAGTAGAAAAGGAGTTAGGGCCATCAGTGCTGCTTCTCCTTCGAGTGTTAGTGGGTTCAAAGCTACCTTATGTTGCCAGAAACAACGTTGGTATAGCTTTGCAGGCAAGGTCTCTCATGCAATTCCTGTTAGAAGCATTATAACCTCAGCTAGTACTCCACTACAAAATCTGTTCAGGCTGAAGTATAACCTTTAACTTTGCTTTTAACCAACCTGAAAAAAGAAAGCTAGATTTTCTAAAGTGCATTATGACCCTCAATGCCTGAGGCCAGTTACCTTGAAAAATCCTTTTGTAGATATTTGCTCGAGTAGAACTGGTGACTGCTGATTTCAAGCTGCTGCGCGTGGCAGTCTGGTACGTGCCTGCACATCTGAGAGCAGAATGAGTCTAAAGGCTGTTGGAAAAGAAATTGACTGGTGGCTGTTTTAAGAACCAAAGTATTTAACTTGCTTGCTAAAAACGAGCGTGGTATTATCCTATTATTTCTTCATATAAATAAATGCTTATTAATTTAAGAATTTATTAATTGAAATGAAGTAGCTGCATATTATTATACCCTGAGTTGAATGTCAGTAGGTGTGTGATTTTTATATCTCTGGTTAGTTGCAGTGAAGCCAAATAAAACAATTAACAAACTGTTAAACAAATTGTTTTAGAACAGTAATAGAAGTTTATAAGCCTATTCTTTGTTACTGCAGTTCTGCTTTCATTCCTTACATTATGTGAGGGAGTCATGAAAGATAAAGGAATAAAAATATCTATGAAGCGTTGACTAAAATTCTAAAATTCCATCTTTCTCAAATCCCATACACTAAAATAAAGATTTTCCTTCTTTCTACTAGAGTTCTATGAAATGTGATTAGGAGGCATTATGCATTTTATTTTCCAGTTCATATCCCCTGATTTCTCCTCCTCTCACAAAATACATTACAACCAGTAGTTTTAGAGCAAAATGTGTTTATTAACCAGTGGCCTGCATTTATTCCCTGAGGGCTATTCTGTAAGCCATTATAGCTGGAGACTTTTGGGTCTCCTTAATGATCAGAGATTATGTGACGTGTACACCTGCTTCCCTGTCCAAATCATACACTCTTGCATGTGACTGTTTCATTTCCTCCACTTTAGCCTCTCCAGGCTGTACCCATTTTCAAGTATCAAAACAGGGTTAGGACAGTGATGGCATTATGTCAGTTAAAAAAATTTACATCCATATTTTCAGGAAAAAAGTGTTCAAGCCTGCTTTGAAACAAATTCTCTTCCTAGCCATCTTACTAAATTACTTGCTGCTTCTAAATAGTGATGTGAAAGAGAAACCATTTATTTACTTTGGAGGACACATACTAGCATCACCCATAAACAGCCAGCCAGCAGCTTGGTAAAAGATTTCTCTTTAAGGAAAGTTTGAGATTTTACAAATACTTTTTTCATGCTCCTGCACCTCTAGCTTTTATGATGATTTTATATGTTAATTCCAACTCCTAGTACAAACATGGGCTTCTGATAACAGAGAGATGAGAAAGTTGTGCATCCAGCTGTGAAAATGTCCAAGGAATAGTATTTGGCATTAGTTCATATGTATTCACTCAACAAATAGAGAAACATTTTGGTGGAGCAGTTTGCATCCTCTGGTACTTCTCAGAATACAGAGTGCCTTAAAATCCATGCCTAGATCTCAAAAAAACCCACTTTTATTCCACTTTCTAGATGTACATATTTCATCTATTTCCATTGTC
>NDXB01007361.1:19522-36836 GCA_002631895.1 Agapornis roseicollis | reverse complement strand
GGGGGGGGGCTAACGGGATGGATGTTTGAAGCATTCAGATGGTTTTACCCTACATGAACAGTAAATGAAGTAATTCTTATTAAGCACTCTGGGCATTTGAAGGAGTATTTGAAGTCATTGCATTGTTTGAGACATGCTGTTTTCACTGCTAGCTAAGCGGGGTTTATTCTGTGATCACTGACTTTTATTGAGAAAGAACAATTTTGCCAGAAATGCAAATGGAGCACAAGTAATATATATCCTTAAATGTGTATCTTAAATGAGGGAGGATACTGGAACATTATAGCAGTATAATTATCAGTTATTCCAATATGTCTAATTACGGTTTATGTAGACCAGAAAAGAATGGTAAAATGTGGAATTTCTGTAGTAAATAACATTTTTTTGGCTTACTGTGGAATAACACATTAATGTAAAGTTGGGACAGTGTGAAAAAAAGATTCTGTTTAGCAGGCTGCCAACTTGTCCTTAAAGCCAGCAGGCACTGAAAGTGTATTTACTGGACAGCAATGTGCAACAGGTGGTCTCCAAAGATAAAAATGTACCAGGTGAAGCTTCACTCAAAAGAAAATGTAAGGAGTAGCAGTCAGGAAAGCTTATTTTGAATAGGTTTACAGAGATCTTGTCATCTCATTATTTTCTCTGGCAGACTAGGGCTCCTATTAATATTCTGAGTTCAACTAATGCAGCACCATTCTTTAAGTATGTTTGGCAGTCTTTTTTCTTTAAGATAATATCCTCCCTAGCTTCCACACACAACTGCAACTGTGCACTTAATATTATGATTTTGAATCATAGATCAAAGGGTCAATCAAAAGACAAATATTTTGTGCTTGCATCATTCCGTGTGTGTTATCATGCATTCTTGGTCTCATATTTTGAAGTAATAAGATGCATCCGGGCACCAAACTGTGTGGTTCAGTGGATACACTGGAGAGAAGGAATGCCATCCAGAGGGACCTTGACACACTTGTGAGGTGGGCTGATGCCAACCTCATGAAGTTGAACCATGCCAGGTGCAAGGTCCTACAGCTGGGTCAGAGCAATCCCAGGCACAGCTGCAGGTTGGGCAAAGAGGAGATTCAGAGCAGCCCTGCAGAGAAGGACTTGGGGGTGGTGGTCGATGAGAACGTGAAAATGAGCCGGCTTCAGTGTGCGCTTGCAGCCCAGAAAGCCAACTGTATCCTGGGCCGCATCAAAAGGAGCGTGACCAGAAGGTCGAAGGAGGTGATCCTGCCCCTCTACTCTGCTCTCATGAGACCTCACCTGGAGTATTGTGTGCAGTTCTGGTGTCCTCAACATAAAAAGGACATGGAGCTGTTGGAACAAGTCCAGAGGAGGGCCATGAGGATGATCAGGGACTGGAGCATCTCCCATACAAAGACAGGCTGAGAGAGTTGGGGCTGTTCAGCCTGGGGAAGAGAAGGCTGCGTGGAGACCTCCTAGCAGCCTGCCAGTATCTGAAGGGGGCTTGTAGGGGTTCTGGGGAGGGACTCTTCATTAGAGACTGTAGTGACAGGACAAGGGGTAAGGGGTTCAAACTTAAACAGGGGAAGTTCAGATTGGATCTAAGGAAGAAATTCTTTCCTGTTAGGGTGTTGAGATGCTGGAATGGGTTGGCTAGGGAGGTTGTGAATGCTCCATCCCTGGTAGTGTTTAAAGCCAGCTTGGATGAAGCATTGGGTGACATGGTCTAGTGTGAGGTGTTCCTGCTTATGGCAGGGAGGTTGGAACTAGATGATCTTAGGGTCCTTTCCAACGCTAGCTATTCTATGATTCTATGACAGAAAGTTACATAATCTCCTAACTTGGTGGAACCCCATCCCCATGGGTGAGCCAGAAGCTCCAGCCACTTCTAGAATCTCTGGTGTGTTGGTACCAAGAAAATGGAGGTCCCTTCACAGTTCCTAAAGGTGAAGACCTGGGCAGGTTCAGTGTGTCCTGAAAGGTCTACTTGGCCTTGATATTGAGTGGCTGTCCTTTCTGTGGAAAGAGGCAGCAGCTGCTTCAGGCAGATGACTGTCCAGACAGAGCTTATAGGAATTTATGTATGCAGCACAGTATTAAAATTGTGTCTTTATGTGGCCACAGTAAAACTAGAAACTCACAGATAATTTCATTGGTTTGGGAAATTTTTTTGCTAGAGGGAAAGAAAAAGAAAAAAATCTACAACACAGCCATTTCCAGGAATGTGGGGAAGTGCATCTGATCATGCATGTCCTTATATGTGTTTGTTTATATGACATCAGGATTATGAAAAATGTGAATTACTTATTTAAATTGCTATATAGTCGTGGTAGTCAGCTGTGTAAATCCATCTTTAAGAGCATTACAGTAGTTGATGTATGACTAGACAGAAAAAAGTCACATTATTAGATTGCTTTATGTCATAAAAATATGATGAAAATTTTCTGAGTTTTCTGTTGAAATGTAATTTCTTTTTCTACTCTATTTCTAAAAATAATACTGAATTTTAGCTGTAATTCTCTTTGTGTTATTGATGACTTCTCCTGGAGGTTCCTCTACATGATCACGGATGTTTACTGGAAGTAGGAACAAAGGGAATTGATAAATTAATAAGCTTTTCAAAAACTATTTTTTCTCTGTTGATTTCAGACATGGGTATCTCGGGCTTGTACTTGTTTATTTTTCCATATTATTTTCATGATATACAACATTAGATTTCAGTTTCAGACAGATGAATCAATGAATACATTCTTGATCTGATTTCATTCGTCCCTGGTTATGTCAAGTCGTCTTCTCCTGTGGACAGTCTGAGCGCTTAAACAGGATTTGTCTCTTCCTGTCTCTCATAATTTTGTTGTCTTCTTGCTTCTTATGTATGCTATTTTTATTTAACAGTGCTCCTATCCTGGTGCCCATTTGTGCCTATATTTCAGCATATTATCAAACTTTTCAACAGTGGGTGAAACAGAACCTTTTAGTTGATACTTCGACATTATCTCCTCAAAATCCATAGGGGATATTTTACTGACTTTGACAAGAGCGAGAATCAATCTATGATGCATCTTAGCCTCATCCTCCTATTGTGCTTCTTCATTAACTGAGACTGAAAGCTGTTGGATGGCAGAGCAATTCTGTTATGGCATGATTCAGGAAAAAAAAAAAAGTTAAACCTTTGGTTGTGGACTCTGCATGGGATTGCAGTATACATAATCATAGAAATGTTGAACACCTCAGATGGAGAAAGACCTTTACAGTTCACTGTGTCCAACTCTGTGCTCTGTGCAGGGGCTAATAAATTAGTTTTTCATGAAATGATTATTCATTCAATGAATTTAAAATATACAAACCAGGGAGGTTGATATTTAATTTAATTCCAATATAAGTTGGAATAAAATTTGGATTTAGCTACTTAAAATTTAAGTATTTCTGGTAATATCAGGGAAGTAGAATCACAGGATATACTTAAAAGTGGAACCAAGGAAAACACACTAGTGCACTGATACGCAAAAATGAATTTTGCAGTGTGAAACAAGCAAACTGTGGGCTGCCGTAGGCTTCTGTGCTTCATAAATATTCATCTGACCTTCCGGTTCAGCTGTAGTCAGAGGGTAAAAGCTCTTGTAGACTCACTGAAGCAAGGCAGATCACAGTCATGGGAGACAAGGCCCCATTACATTTTTGTTACTGTTTGTTCCACTTAATTTCTGTAAAATTGCAGGAACTTCTTTAGCTGTTAAAGTCTTCTTCATGTTATTAGCTTGATTCACTATTTTCATCTTAATCAGATGTTACATGATCCTTAGATAAAATTACGGAGTTGAGGACAGCTGTATGAAGCTGTTTCCATAAACACTGTGATTTTCAGGTGGTGTATTTTGATTTTTCTAAATATAAATAAAATTAACTTCTGCCATTTATTGCAGTTATTCTGAACATATATTGACTGTCCTCGCAATAGAAAGAATTAAAGCCTGACTGCTTCCTTGATTGACTTCATGAAAGCAAACACGCATGAAGCATTTTTCCTTTCACCTGCTCAAGAAAATGAACAATTTAAAAGCACTGGCTTAAAGCCCTATTTTCTGTCACAACACCTATAAGCAGGTTCTAGTCCAGTGGTTTCACAGCAATAAACCTGGGGAAGAAACAAATAAAAGGTTGCCTCTGCAGTGAGTGAGTGGAGAAATTTTAAGGAGACATTGAGTAGAGGAATCTCATTATAAGAGCTGATTGATATCCACAGAAACCTTCTCAACCTTGCAAGAAGGTTGAGAAAATAAATAGCCATAAGAAAAATTACTGAATAGGACTCGGTGCATTGTTATCAGTTAAATGGATGATTAAAATGAAAGAGCATTTAGATTTGGACCCTCCCCTAGCCCATCAACAAAATGAACTTGCTGTATGTGTGAATTTGTAATGTGATGTGCATTTTTAATTTTTTGTGGGAAAAGTTTCCATGGTAATGCATCAGGAAATCGATAAAAAAGTTGCAGTATGATCTAAACAGTACCTCACCTCCAGGTAAAGTTTGAAGCAGTATGAAAACAGTATAGTTATCAGCAAACTGCAGACAGTTTATGTAATTCAGCTGGCCACTTAATTTTATCCATGGATTACTCTAACTTCATCCTGTAAGATTGCCCTGTTCTATAACTCCGGTTTCTCTAACAGTACAATTTAAGAATGAAATTGTTGTGCCCCATGGGGCAGCTGATAACAACTTCAGTAGCCAGGCAGTAGATATAAAGGTCCATGACTGAATTAGTTTATAAGGTCTGTTAGTGTTCTAATGACCTTGATCTCTGTTAAATATTCTGTTTCCTAGTGTATCAGCTTGATCTCATTAAGCTGCTGAGGCTGGAAATATAATTCATGAAATGGTCATTTACGGAATGATGCTTTTTCAGGCAGAATTTCTTTTTAGTCTGAAAAATAAATGGATATGTCACAAAATATACATATAATAACCTTGCATGCATTTGCCTTCAATCATTCATAAAGAAGGTGATTTTTAAACATAAAAAAAACAAACCCACAGAATCACAGAGGGTTTGAGGTTAGAAGGGCCTCTAGAGGTTATCAGGTCCAATCCTCTACTCAAGCAGGATCACCTAGAGCCAGGTGCCCACCTGTGGAAACCGCTTTTGAACACCTCCAGGGGTGGAGACTCCACAATGTTTCTGGGCTACCTATATGCTTTTGGTTGTGCTGTCAGTACTTCCTGTGTTTCAGTTTGTACACACTGCCTTTTGTCCTGTCACTGGGCACCACTGAGAAGAGCCTGGCTCCATCTTTGCATCCTCTCTTCAGGTGTTTTTATACCTTGAATAAATCTGCCCTGAGCCTTGTGGTCTCTAGGGTAAACAGTCCCTTAATCATTTTCACTGGACTGTCCTTGCTAGAGAGTCCTTCACAGAACTCTCACCAGTACTCCATATCTCTCTTGTGCTGGGGAATCCAGAGCCGGACACAACACTCTGGATATGTCCCACCATTACTGACTCATATTCAACTTGGTATCCACTAGAACCCCAGGGTCTTTTTATGTAAAGCTGTTTCCCAGCTGATAACCCCTCTAGTATATGCTTTTAACAAACAAAAACCCAAACCAACCAAACAACAACCAAACATGAAGTCTGAGCTCCAACCAATATTCAGATTACTCAAATATCTCATAAATGATGAAGTTATGAGTCTCTATGTTGGTATCATCTAACCTTAAAATGGCAGCTTTCCAAACTGTGTTCATTTAATGGCATCATCTTCTACTTCTGCTCAGAAAAGTCTAAAATGGACAGAATCAATTACTTCACTCAAGGTATACAAAGTGTGACTTTTGGTCAGCAATGAAAATTGATGTTTAAGATAAAATTTCAATGTAAATAGTATGCTATAAATCTAGGTGCAGATTCTTGTTATTTTAGAACTTGAAGGAAAGGCACCCGATTGCACCCAGCTGTGATGGAAGGGATCTCACAAAGCTTTGCTTCAACTGTTGGTGCTTCCTTGCTATCGGCAAAGGTAGTACATTCATTTGACTTTCATCAGGTAATTTTCTGAAAATGGACAAAGAACAAAAAAACAACTGGCAATAGAATATAATAGTATATCCAGCTGTATAATTCAGTGGGGTTTATTCCACTGATTCTGGGTACATATCACACACTCTTATGGCACCAGAATTAGAAAGGCTAAAAAGGTAAAATCCATGGCATTGAAAAGCCCCAAAAGTTCAGAAGAATGGTTTGGGGTGTGCTTTGGTTTTGGTTTTACATTTGTTGTTTGGTTTTGGTTTTTGTTTTGGGGTTTTTTCTCTGTAAGAAAGAATAATTTTTGGTTTGTGCTTGTAGAAGTTTTGCTTTGGCAAGTTTTTTAATTTTTCAAATGGTATCGATTGAGGATGCCTTTATCAAATAGTTTAGCTTTGTAATATAGCTGTATCTCAACACAGTGCAATTTGATTCAATTTGATTGTATTTAGAGAGGTATTTCTCATCTGAGGTCCTGCCACTGGGGAAGAGGTATCACTTTCCTTGTTATATGAAGTAAAGGCTATATACAGACCTAGAGGCACTTAACTGATAAACATTTGGTCTCAGATGAGAATATAGGATGTCACGCAGAGCAAAGATCATTTCCAAACAAATTAAAGCTCCAGGAATACATTACTTAAAATTGGATTCTCCTTAGCTATGTAATGAAAGAAAAGCTTGACACAGCAAAAAGCAGTATGTAGACCCAGGAGAGCTTTCTATCAGACTCTTTATAACAGGGTAAACCATAAGGTAGCACCTGAATGTGAGGTTGTGGATTCTTAATGTAACATCAACTCCCTGCCCTGGAAAGTCAAATGATAATTGGCAGGGAACTTTCTAATACCACTTGATAACAAATACCAACAGAAAACACTTTTTCTTCCCATTTATGTGCTGTTTCAGAAGTCACAGTCACTGACTGAAGTAAATCTTCATAGCAGAGCATTGTAGCACTACAGCACATTTCTGCTTTGCTCCAGCTATAGGAACTCATGCCAATAAAGGGGTTGTTGATGAGAAACCAGGAGTAGGTTGTATCTGATGAGCTAAAGGAATATATTACCAACTGACCCTCACTCCAAGAAATGGGGTAAGAGAGTGTGTTACACCTGCTGAAGGTAAATGATTTATCTCAGCTCTGCAAGGTTCTCAGATTTCTGGTAGCAAAGACTGTATATATGCCAATAAATAAAATGAACAGTCTTTTGCTGAAAGTGCAGTGTCAGAATATGTGAGATGGAAGATGTCATCAGCAGGAGACTTAGGACATGAAAATGCACA
This sequence comes from Agapornis roseicollis, assembly GCA_002631895.1. Classification (NCBI taxonomy): domain Eukaryota; kingdom Metazoa; phylum Chordata; class Aves; order Psittaciformes; family Psittacidae; genus Agapornis; species Agapornis roseicollis. The sequence continues at coordinate 29,550 of NDXB01007361.1, read as the reverse complement.
GCAATTGGATGTCTTTGGTGCAGCAGCTAAAAGTAGCTTCTGTGAGCTAGTAGTCTTCTGCTGTTCTAGCAGCATGCTTGACAGAAGAGGAGAAACAGGCATTAAATGTTGTGGAAAACAATTAAATTAAAAAAAAAAAAAACAAAACAAACAAAAATCAACCCAAACAAACAAAAACCACCAGAAAACAAACAAACAAACAAAACCACAATAAAAAAAAAACCCACCAAATCAGCACTTAATTTTTTTTAAGACACTGCCTTCACAACATTAAATGCTTTAAAACTAGACTTCNAAAAAAAAAAAAAAAAAAAAACCCAAAAAAAAAAAAAAAAAAAAAAAACAAAAAAAACCAAAACCAAAAAAAAAAAAAAAACCAACCACTGTGTTATGATACTGGCAAAAATTTAGTGGAGTATGCAGGCTGCATAACACCAATAATTAGTTAAAATCAAAAGACTTGCTCTGCTAGGTGTAGTATCCCTTGCCCTACTCTTCTTGCAAAAATCCCTGTTAGAAACACGTAGTTAAAATTAATCACTGAAGTTCAGAAAAAGTATTAAAATTCTTGCAGAAAGTCACTTGCAGAAAAGGGTACAGTTCCAACCTGGAGATTAGAAAGCCTCTTTCCTGCGGGAATACCCAAGCTATTGAAAATATGCAACCTTGAGAAAGAAGAGAGGACCTGATTACAGAGTTTAAGTACTTAAAAGACCCATGCAAGTGCCTTAGAAAAGACCTGCTCAGATTAAGGAGGATGGCAAAGCACTTCGAACTGTGATATGTTGAGAACTGACAGGGAAAATTTATCTCTGAGCACAAACAGATCAGTAGCAGTGAAAAGTCAAGATGAAATATTCAGTGTATGTAACTGAGTAGTGAGCAGTACCCTGCAAAGGGGTAAATCTGCAACAATCTTAAATGTCCTTCTTCATCAGCACTAAAAGGAAGGAAAAACACTAAGTACCTTGTTAAATCCTGCCAACTTTTATTAAGGTATCAAAAGATTAGTTGACTACTTTCCTTTCTGGCACTTCATTAAGAAAACATTTGGCTGACTACACATAAGATTAAAAGGTGTAGATCTAGTGAAGAGTTGCACCCAAGAACTGCATGAATTATACAAGTCAAATATTACTTTTGCTCTGTCTTCTTTCTGTAAATTTTGCTAAAAGTAGATACTATCTACTATGAATAAGAAATGTTGTACATGCACATACAGATTTTCCCAAGAAGTGCTTATGAACACAGCAGTAGCAAGTTGGGTTTATGTATAAAATTTAGACAGAATTATGGAAAAAGGCATATTTTCTTCTGCAGTCTCGTGAAAATGAAGCACTGATACTATGATGGGATAGCTTAGACCAAAAGATGTGATTTCCAAATGGTAAGTGCCAGTGAGATTCCAGCTGGGTTTTTTGTTAGAACCCTGGCAAAACTGTGTCTGGAATATCCGGGAAACAATTTTTTTCACTGATAAAAATAGATTTCATTAGAACTTTCTTGCTAACATGTGATAGGAGAACTTGTGTGTTATGTTTCACATTACTAACATGATGGGAGAACAGCCATACTATTTCAGGAACCAGACATATCAGAGTATGTGTAGCATGTGCTCTGCCAAGAGAGGTGCTTCTCTTAAGGATTTAACTATCAGGTCTAAAGTTGTTTGCAGATTTTGGCTGATGTGCAGTATGCAGTAGTTAGATAAAATAAAGACAACCATTTGTCATCATTATTGTAGAAAGAGAGGTAGCACCATCCCTCTACCCAAATTAGCCTAACACCTTTATTGGCTTTTCTGTATTGATTCTTTTAAATATGCATTCTGCTTGCTCATTTCAATAAATACCTAGAGAGAAAGAAAGAAAAGAATTCTTTATATGATGTCTTTTTTTACCTAAAGTTTAGATATACTATCTAAGCTTTCTAGATCTTCAATTAAATATAGTGGACAAAAGATTATTTTTGTTATTACATTTTTCATAGAAGCAGTGACCTTTATGCAATAAAAGCTTTCCTTCTCTCTCTGAAGGTGGAAGGAAAGATGGAGCAGGAGATATGGTAAGAGAGCTGTCAATTAAGACACATACGTAGTCAATGGAATGATGCCTCTTAACCTCTGCAGTAGGTTCCAGCCTGCATAGCAGGCCCTTTTCCCTTCTGCAATCTGGAAAGGTGCTGTAAGTTCAGCAAATGCCAAGTGTGAAGCATTTCCTCTCTTGTGCTTAAGTGAATGTATGATTTCCATCTGCCAGAGGTACAAATGGAGGACTTTTTTCTTCTGGTTGGATGGAAGGCCTGGAAGAAGACTGAGGCAGAAAAGTCCCTAGGCATGGCTGAATTCTTTTCTACAAGGCTGTTCAACAAAATGGGAAACACTGTCCTTGGCATTCAGCCACTTGTACTGCAGGAGATATTTGACTGCCAAGATGACTGTGTGTGAATGTCTCTTTAGGGCTGACAGGCCACCCTGAATCAGTGTCCCTGACCTTTAAGGTAGTAACTTCAGTGTGAAGAAGTTTAAATCTAGTTTCCAGTGCTACACACATGGCTGAATGGCAGCTGTAGACTTTTCTTGAGTGCTATGATAATATTGGCAGGAGCTGTAGAGATAGGCATTGCTTTGTTAGAAAAAATTTATAGGTGGAAAACCAGACTTTTTGTCAAAACCATTAGCCCTTTTGTACACTGTGAGCACCCTAAATATTCACTGAACTCAGTAGGTATTGGTGGTTCTTCAAGCCTTTGCAGGCTCAAGCTCTTAAATATTTTTATAATTTGCTAAATGTGAAAAGCCAACTCTACAACTGCTAGAATAATTTAGCACTTCAGGGCTTTTCATTAGATTGTGTTACCAGACTTTGTTGAATAACTGAAACATTCCATTTAGACATAAAATGCATGTATTCCGTATAGGCTTCACTGTAAAGAGTATGTACTTATTTTATGAAACATGATTTTAATGAATATATTAAAAACAATATTAAAATTTAGTTTTGATACATAACATAAATTGAATAGTTGACTTTTTTCTTTTTGTGATACCATCTTGTGAATTAATCAGTGTTGTCTCAATAGGTATTTTTGATGGAGCTCAGTCCTTCTACTGTTTCTATAGTTTATAAAGTGACTAAAATTAAAGAGACATGCCTGCATTTTTTCTATTGAGAAAACAGAAATTGCTACTAATTTAGGTCAAATTTATAAGCCCACCTGCATCTCTGTTGTACTGGGGGGTTGAGGTTCCTGAAGCTATAGGGTCTCTGAGAATACCCTATCTATCTCTTGCTCACCTTCATGAATGCTACACACCCTGCTTACCTATCTAATGAAAGGTTGAGTGGTTTTAAGTATCTTATTTTAATCATAACTTTTTATTATTTTTTTTTTTTGACTGGGCTATTTTGGGGCTGATCTAATGCTAAACACTCAAGCTGAGAATTTTCATACCATGTGATTACTTCCTGATGCCCTGTCTCTAAATCTGTGTATTTGCAAATTAGAAAATGTCTCTATTCCACGTCTCTTCTACTGTCAGTCACTATTGAGAAAGGTTTTTTAGCTCTTTCAGACCTGCAGGCATGTGATTTCAGCTCAGGAAAAGGTAATTCAGTCATCTCCAACCTAAAACAGAAGAAAAAGGTAAAGTCTAACTAAACTTACGCCTTTACACTGCAGAAGTAAAAATTTTTGCTAGATGCAATTTAGGCCAGAAATGTTAGATATGTGAGAGGGAGATTAGCCTGCCTAAAGTCTCAAGTGGAAACTGAAAACTCAAGAGGTTTTCAAAGTAACATTAATCATGCTGACTTGTCTAAGGCTGGAAGTTTGTAAAGGTCCTTACAGGCATAAGCCTACACAAACAAGGAAAAGTTTCACTCACTGCTGACCCTGCCTTCTACATGACCCTGCTATCCTTGGGATAGCAGAAGTGCTCGCACTGCAGTGCAAGGAAACATAGTAATGAAGCTTTTCTTTTGGTATTTTTGGTGACTTAGTTTTTGTCCCTTGGTAGAAGGGATGTGAAAGCAGATAGTATGGTTGGGGATAGTATGTTGGATGAGGATGTGAGTTTACATCACTTTGGTGCGTTCATTAAGCTAAAGGACAAAGATGAATTTCAGTGGGGAGCTGTGAATCTAGTCTTTGAGGTCAAAAGGCTGCTATATGAAGATCTTTTATGGGTGACAGACCTTTTCAAGGTTATACATATATAACAGCCTTTTATTTTGGTGTAAGCTAAGGGTATGGTGCCAGCAAGACATACTGTACATGAAGGGAAGGCAGTCCTGTTCTGTCATGGAGATTTCAAGGCAGTTTCCCCAAGAAGGTAGGAGGGGAAAGCTTTCACTTCTGATATCAACCATCAATTCTGCAAACAGTTTCAGACAAAGGAGCCCACCATGGTGTTGTAATGACTGCTATTTGTGTTTGGCCACTGCCAGAGCAGTCTGTTGGGTAGTTGCAGAAGGAAAAATAGCAGCAATAACATGGGTTTGTACATAGTTCCACTCATACTAAGGTATACCTGTACCAAGCTTTCTTGCATTGAAAGGTTCATTGGTCTTAGTTGGCATCTGCACATTATTTGCTTAAGCACATGCAGATAGAATCAGTATAAGTCTTATCAGTCACATTGGTAGGCAACCTCAGCAGTGATTTTTTTTTTTTGAGGTGTTGTCCACTTTGCATAATGCCACAGTTAGTGTGAATAATAACAAGCTGTAGTTAAAGCTCATCTGCAAATAGAGGAAGATGGGCAGCAAAGGGAGAATTTGGTGACAGAAATATGAATGTTCTTGAAAATCCCTTTTGAGCTTGACTCTTATAAAGTGCTTCAGTGTCAGGAGAAGAGATTTGATGTGACCAATTGGAAACTGCCTTTCCCTGAGCAAAACAGTGCAAAAGAGGCAAAAAGTATCAGTGTAGCTCAGGAGATGATATTTGTCAGCCCTCTGGTCTGGTATTATCGCTGAGTAATAGATACAGAGGTGATTGTAGTGAGTTTATCTTGATTGCTTTCTCAGTGTGTTGGTCCTGTTGATTGGATATATCCCAACCATTATCTTCTCTGTGAAGAAAAATATTACGCTATCACATTGTATGCCAGTGTAAATCAGACTCAAAGTTTTCCTTCTGTCACTTTGATTGCAATCCCAGGCACAGCTACAGGTTGGGCAAAAAAGAGATTCAGAGCAGCCCTGTGGAGAAGGACTTGGGGGTGGTGATAGATGAGAAAATGAACATGAGCTGGCTTCAGTGTGCGCTCATATCCCAGAAAGCAACTGTATCCTGGGCTGCATCAAAAGGAGCGTGACCAGCAAGTCAAAGGAGCTGATCCTGCCCCTCTACTCTGCTCTCATGAGACCTCACCTGGAGTATTGGGTGCAGTTCTGGTGTCCTCAACATAAAAAGGATATAGAGCTGTTGGAACAAGTGCAGATGAGGGCCACGAGGTTGATCAGGGGACTGGAGCATCTCCCATACAAAGGCTGAGAAAGTTGGAGCTGTTCAGCCTGGGGAAGAGAAGGCTGCGTGGAGACCTCCTAGCAGCCTTCCAGTATCTGAAGGGGGCCTATAGGGATGCTGGGGAGGGACTCTTCATTAGAGACTGTAGTGGCAGGACAAGGGGTAACAGGTTCAAACTCAAACAGGAGAGTTTTATATTGGATATAAGGAAGAAATTCTTTCCTGTTAGGGTGTTGAGGCACTGGAATGAGTTGCTCAAGGAAGTTGTGATTGCTCCATCCCTGGCAGTGTTCAAGGCCAGGTTGGACGAAACCTTGCATGGCATGGTTTAGTGTGAGGTGTCCCTGCTTATGGCAGGGAGGTTGAAACTAGATGATCTTCAGGTCCTTTCCAACCTTAACTATTCTATGATTCTATGATTGATGTAGAAAGTTGCATGACATACTTATCTTCCACAACTTCTTCATCACTGATATTGTACAAGAAAGTCAGGATGCACATGATGCTAGGTCTGTTAAGATCAACAAATTCACTGTGCTGCTCTTGATCATTTGTGGTGTTGCCTTCTTCAGCAGCAGTGACTGAGCTCAGAAAGCTGTGCCCTGGCAATGTCAGGAATCACTCACTACAACTTCACTACTTTCTGCTGTAGTGATTGACCTATGTCAGCAGAGTACAGATGAAGCTAGGTCTAACTTCTTATCAGCATCCTGTTTTTCTGAAGTGTCTTATAGAAAGTTTGCATGATTAAAAGGGAACAGATTGTACCAGGGTGGAAAGGCCAAACACAGGATTGCATTACCCTTGTACTAACTATTGCTTGTACTTGTACTAACTATTTCCAAATGAATCAAATCTCCAGGGGGCCTTTACATAAACTCAGTTACAAAATTTTGGTTACTGCTAGCTATGACTTCCACTACATAGATGCATGGTATAATTAGTAATAGAGGGTAGGTGCTGGTTCCTCCTTGCTTAAATTTCCCAAACATATTTCTGATCACAACAAATTATGATTGGTTCTGTGTTTCTGTATGTCCATGATGTATTTTTTAAAATTATAACCATCAAGCTTGGCTCTCCTCTGCAGCCGTGTCTCCAATCTTATTATTGTTTTCAGTGTATGCATTATCAACCCTATGATAAAAGCCAAACTGCCTTCCTTCAGAAACTACCATGTTCAGAAGTGTCCATGAATGTGTCTGAATGTGATTAGAATTCCAAATAAGAGGGGCCTGAATATACCCTGTAACTCTGTACACACAGAGGCAAAAAGCAGATGAAGTGAAATCTGTTTAGGTGTTTTAAGCTATCCCAGCAAGCAGTGTTTACAAGAGTGCAACCGAACACCAACTCTACAAACCACTTTAACATTAAACTCCTGCTCAAAGTTGTAGCCAAAGGCCAAAATTGCTGGTTTAGTTCTCCCTGAAGAAGTTAGTTATGTATGCCCAAGCCATCCCTTTATTTCTTCTTGTTCCGTTCCCATCATATTGAAGCACAAAATAAGAATCTTTCTAGGTGCTTCTATCTACATTTGTATTTGATTTTCATGTATTAGTTTCTCATGCCAATGAAATCATCACGGTGCCATCAGACCAAAGATATGAGAGAGAATTGCTGAATGCTATGCAGCGTCCTCGAAAGGGAGAAGTCTGTGGCTTTTAGAACCAGGTAGTTCAGATGTTGCTGGAAAACATGATGTCTTGTAATGGTGAAGGCTGACCATTGCAACTGAGTCCCCAAACCAAAGAGGGTGGATTGTTGCGTGAGCAGATTTTCAAATAAATAGTACTGATCAGCTTTGAATTTTTTCTTTGTTAAGTGCCCCAAACTGTATACTTATGGTGGACATTTGAAATCTTTTCCTGATGACTTGTTCTTAATTTCTTAGCAAAGAACATCAAATCCATTCTTTTTCTCTATTAAGAAATAATGGTATATGCACCTTACCAGATGAGGGAAAGTTGCCATACTGATGGCAAATTGTGAAAGTAGCAGCTTTTGGAGTATAAAATTTGGACAAGAATAAAAGTAATAATGAGTTCCCTAATGAAGCCATGGCAGCCATGACAACAGCCAGAAGGCTGCCAAGCCATATGTCTATACAATTTTGAGGGAAATAAATAAAACCTGCATTTTGTTATACAAGGTGAATGAAGTAAAAAAATTAATAGGTTCTCCATTTTTTCCTCTGCTGCCATTCATGACCTCCAGCAATGAAAACAACTGTGAGTGCAGGTGGTAGCTGAATGCAGTTTTGTTCCTGTGTCTGCTTGTGTATGCTTCCTGAATTGAATATTTCAGGAACTTCATTTCTTAAAATAATAACAGAATGTGAACAAGACTGTATTTTGCCCTCTGAGATTTCATGGGAGGCAAGATTTTTGTCTTCTATCTTGATGGTTTAATCCTTACCCTCCGGTTTGTTATTTGTTCAAAAGAAAGTGGGTAAAATGCTTATGGAAAGAACTGTCACCACTCTTCTATAGCTGTCATCTGATGGGAAGAGCAGCCTATTGTGTTCTATGCAACATACAGACATTTTCCACCACAGCATGTGAAACAGCCGTACCCACATTAAAGTTAATGTCTGTTTAAGTCTTCAGACATTAAGAGTAGATTTCTAGCTTTCCTGCCATAACTTTTATCTTTTGGATGGGTGATGAGTCATGGGGCTACAGTTATGCTTCACCAGCTTCTAATGTTGAAAGGAATGAATATGTTTTCTTTGGGCAGAACCTAAATGACTTTTTCTTGGCAAATACCATCTACCCGCATGTGATCATTACTTTTAGTAAGTCTAAACATAATTATGTTGTAACCTGCACTTTGGTTTAGGATGTAGGGATCACTGTTTATATGCCCTGTAATTACATGGCATTTACCACAGATATCCTACTGCTGCTTGTAACTTACCATATGATTAAATGACCAACACTTATCATCAGAGTGAAGTGTGGATTGTGTGATATGTTTTCCACAAAGTAGATCAATATTATAACTTAAGCCCCTTAAAATGAATTTCTTAGTCTAGTTTAATCTAAAGTCGTTTTCCGTTTACTTCTTATGACTCTTCCTCCAATAGTCATATTTAAACTCACCAGGTAATTGTTGGAAAACTTGTATTAAATATTTGCAATCTGAGTCATTCAGTTTCTTTCAGATCATGTAGCATTGTATACTGAATTTATGAAAGGTGACCTTTCCAGTCATTTGCAAATTTCTGAAAGACATGAGCCACATGTGTTTTCATACATATTTTACTGACACTTAGAAACACAAATGCTGTTTCATGCTTGTGTTAGTACATGCTGCCTTGTGCTTCAAGGCACTGAGGTGGAATTTACTCATTATAGCATCTGCCTAGCAGGGCTAATGCTAGTTCACGATGAAGAGTCCTGGCAACTCATCACAGCATGTGCATCCCATTGGTGACTCCACACTTCAACCTGTTAAAAATGTATTAACAAAAAGACCCATGCGACTTGGCAGAACTGTATTTGCTCAAGGGGTTTGTGGTGATTGGAGGCAAATCGGCTTCCTTTGACAAATGAACTCTGAACAGCACAGCTACATGCCACCAACTGCCCAGCCATGGCCTATTTCCACACTCTGATTGTATGGTACAGATGGGTTATTACAGGTCTGAGGTCTTTAGATGGAAGAATTGATTCCCTTGTGCTCCTAAACCTCTGCATGCACAATTTTAACACAGGCTTACCCCTTCTTAAAGGGGCAACCCACATTTTAAAAACATGACTTAGAAGCAAAACGTTTTCCTTTTTTTCTTTTTATGACCATAAGAGAAAGCATTCCAGTCCTCCCCTTAGAGGCCTTATTCACACAGAGAAACACTTCTTTAAAGTCACAACTTTAGTACTGTTACTTTTACCACAGTCTTTGTGTTCAAAGTTGAGGATGGTCACTTCCCAGGGCAGAAATTTGTCATCATATGGTTCAAACTGGTATTGAATATTTATTTTTCCGTTCATTCTTTTTTCGGTCAGATTATTAAAACCTTGGACTTGGAACTGTTCTAACAGGAAGGTACAGGAAAGCTTTTTATCTGATTAAAAGAATCAATCAACAGAAAGAGTTCTCACTATCACCTGTTCTGGTTCTACAGATTTTCCTGAGCCTTTGTGGGACCCTTGCTAAGGTATTTTTCTTAGATAGAAAATTTCATCTTTCCAGATCTGAGTAAATATCATCCTGTATTAACTGACACTGAGGAAGATATTTTTTCACTTTCCACCCTCATCATGTGCTTCTAAGTTATATATGAATAAATGGTATTTCTCATGAAGTGTTTAATATAGAAATTCTGTAAAACTTAAACATAATAAAAGAAAACTTTATCCAGGCAACATTTGCCTTTTATTGAAGGGAAATCATTCAATTTTCCAACCTGTTTGTGGAAGTTTTGTTTCAGTGCTTTGAAGTACAGATGAATACAGTGCTTTCATGTAATGTAATTTGCTTTAATGTAAACTAATGGGGGGGGGGGGGTTGAGGGGGTGAACGTGCTGCCTGGCTGGGTTCAAACTACAACA
>NDXB01007361.1:8183-19475 GCA_002631895.1 Agapornis roseicollis | reverse complement strand
AATTGCTTTAATGTAAAAAAAGGGGGGGGGGGGGAAGAGACACAAGAGAATTACTAATGATAGCAGAGCTAGTGTGACTTGATTCTCAAACTCTAAACACTGAGACTAATACATTCAGGTTTTACCCTGTTCTTTGTCTGTTCTGTTTTGTTCCACTTGTGTTTCCATAAGCCAGATGCTTTCATAGATTCACTCCACAGCTGAAGAGCACTGCCCAAAGTGATAGTGCAATAATGTGTGGTGAAAGGAGGCAAAGAAAGGATGAGCCCAGAATTGGTGGCTTCAACTTCAGGATATGATGTGTCTGTTGCAATTCTGTTTGAGTATTGATTTCCCTGTTGTCTGTCTGTTTCTCTTCAGCTTCCCTGCTGCCCCAAACAACTTTTGTCTAGTGTGGTAAAAGTTAGACCAGCAAATTGGTCTTGGTTGAAAATGTTTGTTATGGGCTGGGGTTTGTTTATTTTTGTTTATTTTTGACCCAGGATGGAGTTTCCACATCCAAAACATTACCCCCCAGTAGCTCATGAAGAGGGGAATTAAATTGTCCAGTGAGGTCTGGTAAATGGTATATCCAGTTCTGGTCATCAGGATGAAGTCATGGAAAGGAGCAGAGCTGTCTGCTTTGCCCTTATAATGACTACATTAGAGAGCTCGTCTTACGAGGGATGGAGAGTTGATCATCCTGACCTTGATCCCCTGAAGACAAGTTGCACGTGAACATCTACCAGCTTCTCTCTTCTTGTTTTGAGCTGTATGTTCACTTCTGAGGCAAACCCATCCAAAACCCATTCACTGAATTCTGTGTTTAGCATGAACAGCTGCAGTGGGGAAGCAAGGAAGTGGAGGTCACCTAGCTATGGCAGGATGTTGGCAGTAGAGGAATAGAGAGCTAAATTTCCTTCTGAAAAAATCCTACGAGCATTAATTTTTATGTATATATGTAAAATGTAATTTAGTGGCTTCTCTGAAACTTCTCTAATGATGCATGCTAGCCTCTGTAGTCTTCCTTGACATACTATGTTTCTTTATATGAATAGCAGTATGTGAATATTATATACGTAGGATTAGCTTTAGTAGTTTAACAAATATTAATAGAAGTAATATAATTGCATTCTACAACAGGTGTGGAATTAATCTAATGTCTAATAATCCCAGAGTTATACCTGAAATTATGCTGATTTACTGCAGTAGGAACCAGATATTCAGCAGTTTCTGTCTATTATGCATAAATTTTAAGCAGGCTTATTAAAATTTTATCATCTTCTGCAACATTGGGGTTTTTTTGTTGCAAAATTTTGTAAAATCGACAACAATCCAGTTTGATTGCATTCAACATTATTCTAAACACTATTCTTTTCCTTACTGAAATTTGGAAACTTCAGAAAATAATTATTTCATCATAACCTGAAAGTCTTTAATTTTTCATGAAACTCATGATTTAAGTGATTCACATTTCATCTGATTTATCCAAGTATGAGCTAGCTTTAAAATTTAGAAGGAAGAGCAGAAAAGGCAGGGCAAGCAGAAAAGCTTGTGATAGTTCTTTTTGCTAGACTCTGTGACAATATAGAAGAGAGACACAGCAGCAAAAGAAAAAAAAAAAAACCAGCCACTTGCCTATATTGATATTAGAATAGTTTTGATTCAAAGATGAACCAATTTTTGTGTTTCCAAACATTAAAAGACAATTCTCCTCAGTTACATCCAAACGTTGTATCGATGANACAACAAAAAGAAAAAAAAAAAAAACCAGCCACTTGCCTATATTGATATTAGAATAGTTTTGATTCAAAGATGAACCAATTTTTGTGTTTCCAAACATTAAAAGACAATTCTCCTCAGTTACATCCAAACGTTGTATCGATGACAAGAGCTGCTTAGGCATGAGGATATCTTACCCAACCAACAGGAGAGACACTTGTATCAGAAATAGAACTCAAAATTTTATTTTCCCCCAACAGCCTCATCCTAGGATTTAGTAGTGCCAAGGTTGCTTCAATGACACAGCTGTTAAGATATTCAGCCCAAACAAGATAATCCTCCCATTAACCTCTTTTCTCTGGTTCCGGCCTGTCTAGGAACTGTGCTGGCTTTTGTTTGGCCAGAGCTGAGAGGCACTTGGGAGCTATCACATGGCGATATCTCACTGAGTAGATACTGTATTTCATACCTCTGTCCAAGAATTTCCTCTGGGGAAGTATGCGCCTGATCGGACAGGAACTGATACAAGTCATTAGACTCTAAATAACCTTTGGTCTTTTTTCTTAACTGAACTCAAGAGCATTTGCAATTAAGAATTATTAGATGTATGCAAACAGATACTTCAGTTACAATTAAATCTGTGATTTGTTTGCAGTCCATCACAGTGTCCTTACTTAAAATTGCTTGTCTTGCTCCTGAACTCTTCCTGCTGATACCTAACAACCTCCTGACAAGGAATGTCTTGTGGCATGTCAGAAGAAAAAACTCTACTGGAAGATTTTCATGATACATAAAATCCCCTAAATCCCTTTGCTTAACTGAGTAGGATATTAATCAGAATGGGTTACATTCCACCACATCATATACTTTTCACAGCAGCCATGAGTAGTGGGGAGACTGCAGCAAGACGGAAAATTTATTGGCATTTACTCAGTGACATACAAACTATGTTCTCAGTTCTTCCAGATAATTCCTTCAGCATTAACAAAGCAGCAGGAAAAGCAATGGTGAAAATCTAATCTTCCGGCCTTTAAATATCTACATAAGATAACTCCGAAGTGCAGCCAAGAGTGTGAGAATTCTGGCTAGCTTTTTTTCTTCTCATGCACAGACACACAAGAAGTCCTTGTAGGGTTATACAACTAAGAAATAGTGTTATGCCTTCTGGCATTTAACTTTCAGATATCCCACTTTTCAGGACAAAAGAAGAAATGGCTTGATGCACTCAATCTCATGAAGCAAAAGTAATGCCAAAAAATATGTATAATCTGCCTGTAATTCATTGTCCCCAGGAAGCTGAAAAAGCATATAAAACAGCATGAGTGACTGGCTCTTTTTTAGACTGATCTTGAAAGCCCATTAAGGTATTTAACTTTCATAGATTGTCTGAGGGATCTATAGTTGCTGTTATCCTTTTGTTTAATTACACTGTAATCTTTGTGCAATTATGGTGGTGATAACATTCTTCCACAGACATAATAAATTGGCCATCTGGGGATAAATGACATTACTTAAAGCTTACTTCAGTGAATCATCAAAGAAATATTAATGTGCCTATATAGGACAAGGCGTGAAAGTAAATGACATTATCTGTTTGTAGAATTCAGCATTCCATTATATTTTAGGGGCTTAATAGCACAACATATTCTTAATTTTACTTCATCATGAAATAGATTGTGGAGAAATACCAGGAAAAGGACAGGGAAAACAATTTTATCAAGTTAAAAAATATAGGGTGCAGTTTTTTGGGCTATGCTTTATATGCCTATACAATATTTGTCAGCTTCGCCAAATAAGTAAGTGAGCAACCCTATTCCTGATATTTTATTTCCTCCATAAGACATCTTGCCATTTTTCCCATTGAATGTAAAAGTGTCTTTTCAGTCCTTGTGTAGTTTAAGTCTAGAGATGAGAGGTGATTACTTGTTTTTATTGTTACTGAAAAAAATAAAAAAAAAAATTAAAAAAAAAAAAGAATGTGAAATAAAAATAAGTGGTATGTCAGAAAAAGTGAGGTGGAGAATAAGAAACATCCTGAAAATGACACAAAGTCGACATTTTAAAGCTGTTCTCAGCAGCAGAAATTTGAATTATTACAAAAGAGTAGCATCCTAGTGGGCTTTCAACCAAAGAGAAACTTGCAGCTCTGAGCTTTCCCAATTGAGGTAACAGAGATGATCATAAATTGATGAAAAATATTTTGAAAATCTACTTTGAAATAGGAAAAAAAGGTGGCAACTTTGCAGACACAAAATCAGACCATTTGATGAAGCTCAAATACTTTTTTACTGGTTAGGGAGCTGGTCTGATTATTCTTAATTAACTTCTATGATGTTGGTTATAATTGTACTAAGGTAAATTAAATATTTTAGTTTGTGGCTGAGATTCAAATAAGTTTTCTTGAATGGCTAAGGAATAAAAGGATGTCAGGATCTTAGTGAGTGCTAATTTTTAATAAAGCTTTGCTTGCAAAAATCTCTCAGAAGCAAATGACTGCATGAGAACCAGTTGCTTAAAAGGTGGTATTTTCCAGTGGTGAAACAATTTGAAATTCTCTAACACTTTGAAAACACAAATGCATATCTTCTTGAGTTATGCTTATGTTCTCTGTTGTACAGTGATTTCAGCTGGTGATTAGACATGCTTAAGCAGCAACACTCCTAAAATTTTCTGGCTTTCCCACTGAGAAAACCTTGGTTGGTTGTGCTGAGGGCAGACAAAGCCATAGCTTTCCCAAATGATAGCTGTGTTCTCTAGTGTCTTACTACAGAAAAAGTGCATTTAGGAATATCTGTTCACATAGTGAAGAACATTAATGGTTTGATTTGTGATTTGGGGGTTTCTTTTTGAAGGGACGTATTAGAGTGTGGCTTGCAAATAAAAGATCTTAGATGGAATGTCTGTGGGCTGGGCCCACTGTTATGGGCTTAATAGGTATTGGAGTGATTTGAGCAAGGGAGCATATGAGACAGAGCTCAGAGCATGGGGTGCCCCTAAGGGGCAGTTCCCTTCCTGCCTCTGATAAAGCAGTTGCTATACTCCAGTAATCTTTACAGAGGGTGCAGATATGTTTAGGTAGCTTTTATTTCATTTCCTAAATCTGGGCTTCCTAGTTACAAATATCAACAAACTATACTCTCTTTTACCTATTTGCAACTTTCTATTTCCAAATAGGAATATACAGAAATTACTGAAATGGTCTTTAAGGCTAAAGGTTGAGAGAGGTGTTTCTCTCCTCTCCTCTGCTCTCATGAGAACCCACCTGCATTCAGCTGTGGGGCCCCCAATAGAAAGGGACATGCACCTGTTGGAGTGAGTCTAGAAAAGGGCCACAGGGATGACAAGAGGTGAAGCAACTCTGCTATGAAGACAGGCTGAGAGAACTGGGCTTGTTCAGCCTGGAGAAGAGAAGGCTTCTGGGAGACCTTACTGTGGCTTTCCAATACCTTAAAGGGAGCCTACAAGAGATCTGGAAAGGGACTTTTCATAAGGGCATGTACTGACAGGATGAGGGGTAGTGGCTTCAAGCTTAAAGAGGGTAGATTTGGATTAGATATTAGGAAAAAAATCTTCACAGTAAGGGGGGTGAGACATTGGAGCAGGTTGACCAGAGAAGTTGCTGCTGCCCCATATCTGGCAGTGCTCAAGACCAGACTGGACAGGGCTTGGAGCAAGCTGGTCTAGTGGAAGGTGTCCCTGCCCAAGGCAGGGGTATTGGAACCAGATAATCTTTAAGGTCCCTTTGAACCCAAACTATTCTATGATTTAATTAAGTTGCTGTGTAGAATTAAACGCAATAATATTTGTCTCAAAAATGTGCTAAGGCTGAGAACTATTTTAGTTTCTGAAATTACTATTAGATGTTTGTATAAACTGTCATGTCCTACTTCTCAGTCCCTATCTCTGGTCTGTTCTTCCTACTGTCCTGGCAAATACTATTTTAACAAAAGAAATTAATGCATCTTTTTGCATTATCAATGGTCATAGTCAGCAAACTGGAGAACTTGGAGGAAGAATTTTTGATCCACTTTCCAAATTTTTTCTGTGGCAAGACTGGCAGCTGGAGACTTCAAAATGGTATGTGAATCAATTTTAGGATCTGAGAGGTTTTACCTCCAATAAGTTGTGAGCAGCTCATCTTTGTCTTTGTTGGTGATGCCCAGCTCTTGTTTGACAGAAACCAGGACTTAAACAGTTCTTTGGCTCCACAGGTAGTTATGGCTCATTTTTTAAACAAGCCCAAGGTGAGTCATCAGGGATGGAAGAGTAGATCCTTAGATGAGGTAGATAACATATCCCATTTTATGTTAGTCTTTCAGCAATATATAATTGCAGGGGTTCATTTGTAAAGAATTGCAATAAATATTAATCTGTACAGTACTGTACTTGTACTGACTCTGGTTTTCATGAAAAACAAAAAAATGGGTAGTGCACTGGATCTAAGGTGGTAAAGATGGAGTAGAAGCACCTGTTAAAGTTACCTGTTGAGGTAACTTTGGGGTCACAGGCCCCAGGGTAGAACCTCTCAGAAGGCTTTGACTATGCTCACACCAGAAGAGAAGCAGCCAGAGAGCCAAGAAGCTCCTGCCAGTTCCACTGCAGTTTTGTCTTTTGGCTGCATAAACAGTTTTCAGAGTATTTTGGAGGAAAATGAACAGCAGAAGTCATGTACTTTCACTCTGCTTAAGGAAGAAAATTAACAGGAAGAAATGAAAGGAATGAGACATTTTTTGCAGGAGAAAAGTATGTTGTTGCTTCTCTACACAACTTGTTGCTTATGTGAATGGACAAGCTAAAACCACAGGTTTGGGTGATCTGGGTTTAAGCCTTAGGGACACAACTTTCCTCTGGTTTCATTTTTTGGAAGCTACTCTGTTATTTCCCATCTAGTTTATGCTCTAGTTTATACACTGCAAAGGCACTCAAGTAAACCCACACTGAACAGTGCACTCAAATGGCAGTTCTGTCTTTGCCCAATGACAGTCTCTCTCATGCAAAACTTTTCATTGTTCAGCTGCTGCTGGCAGGCAGTTCCTTTTCTAGCTAAGTAACCACAGCTTGCATTACTAAGGGTTTTCACATCTGGTTTTACTTAACATTAGCTGCATGTTAGGAAAATTCACTTTTTTTTTTTTCCAAAACAGTCTTACTTCTTTCTCCATTTAGTGTTTTGTATGTGATGGCTACATTTGTTCTTTGTTTTGAACTCCAGGTTCTTGTACCATTCCATTCACTTGTTTGTTTTTATAAATGCATGCCTTTTTATTTGGTCTTAAATTCCAACTATCTTTCCACTTCTCTGTCCTGGAACTGAATAAGCTGTCTCAAGAAAAATGTACCTCTTGCGTCATTTGCTTCCCTGTGAACCAATAACTTCAGGCACATTTTATGGCAGAAAAGAGCCTTCTCTAGGGGCTTTCTGACCCGCTCCGGATAACGTCAGCTAATATCAGGAAGGAAACAGCTACCTTTAAAACACATCAGGCTTTGTAGGTCGTAAAATTAATATTGGTGTCTGTACCTGAAACATAAATGCTGCTGTACAAAAGGTACACGAGCCAACTTGTACTGTGGTGGCAAAACAACCCTAATCCATAGAGTCAGTTTATGGAGCTTTGGTGGAACTTACCTGCCCTTCAGTCAAGCTCACGAATTCTTCAGAACTATGAAAAAAAGGGAAAGATAATTACAGGGGGGGTTTTGCGGTCTATGTCAAACTGCTTATTGACAGCTATGCAAAGTAGGTTTGAGCATTCCTGGCTTTGTAAATGCATTTTTTGATCTTTGAGGCTGGAAGTATTGTTTCAGGTGTTTATTTATAATAAGGGTCATTTTAGAGAATAAGCAAAATTTTACGTGCCTTTTATGAAAGCAGTGTCATTGCTATTGAAGGAATAATTTCACATCAACTTATTTCATTGTTGTTGCTTAGCAACTTTTTTTTTTAATCATTATTTTTCAGTGGAGACAGTGATTCTTTCTTCTAGATCATTTTCTTTTTTTCTAAAACAATTTTTCCCTTTTAGAAAACAAAAGGTGTTATACAGTGGGAGTGACCTGACCTGGGCAAGAGCTAGCAATTGCTGAGGATAAGACTGGCACACTGAATGCTCTATTTCAGCTGCAACTTTCCACCTATTTTCTAACAGAAAATCAGTTATCAGAAAATAGAAAAATCCTTTAACAAGATAATAGAAATTCCAGTCATTCAGCTAAATAATGTCATTGTTGCATACTGGTTAAGTACTTGATATATATAATAGAATATGAAGTAGGTAGTATATAAAACAAAATACTTGGTTAGTCTTCAGTTGTATCAGGGCAAGGTTTTCTTAGCAGGGTGGCAGCCTCTATAGAAGGAGATGAGTGGCTGCTCCATGTCAGACAGAGAAGGATCCAGACCACTCCAGTGGACCTACACTCGAGATCATTTTCATGGACACTTTATCATTGCCACTACAACTTAAAGAAAGCAGCAAATGTAAAATTAACTTATTCCTGAATGGAATTCCACAGGAAATTGGCTTACACTACCTGTGACCTAATTCTGTGACAGTGGTAAATACTCATGGTTCATTAATTTAGTCAAAGAACAGTTTTTTGAGACCTGCAATTTCCTGAACCACTTAATCTTTCCTTTGTTATATCATAGATCAAAAAATGCATTTACAAGAATAGGAATGCTCAAAACTGCTTTGCATAGATGTCAATAAGCAGTCTGACACAGACCTCAAAAAAAAACCCTGTAATTATCTTTCCCTTCTTTTCACAGTTTTGAAGAATTTTCTGGTGGAAAGTTGCAGCTGAACTAGAGCATTCAGTGTACCAGTCTTATCCTCAACAATTGCTAGCTCTTGCCCAGGTCAGGTCGCTCCCACTGTATAATACCTTTTGTCTTCTAAAAGGGAAAAATTGGTTTAGAAAAAAAGAAAATGATCTACAGTGTGTGAGTACACAGTGTACAAGTCAGGGCGTATACCCTCCTTGGTTTACAAGTGGCTTTAGTATTAGCTCATCCTTAGTTTTAGTTAAATTTATATACGCATAAAAACTTACAAAATGCTGAGCACGCTTTCCTATTTGACTTCATTCCAATGTTTAGGACCATATTATGCTTCTAGGTATAGTACTTGTGGAGAGTTTTGGAAGAGCTCTACCAAGCCCTCCCACAAAGGAGAGATTAAGTGGTTCAGGAAATTGCAGGTCTAAAAAATTGTTCTTTGACTAAGTGAATCAGCCATGAGTATTTACCACTGTCACAGAATTAGGTCACCGATAGTATAAGCCAATTTCCTGTGGAATTCCATTCAGGAATAAGTTAATTTTACATTTGCTGCTTTCTTTAAGTTGTAGTGGCAATGATAAAGTGTCCATGCTCAACAGTGGCTTCAGACTTTGATTCTCTGGGATGATTTGAAGTGACTTTGTGTTTCTTTTCAAGTTGTTCCAATGCATGACTGGAGTTCTCATTAGAATGATCTTCATGCAAGGCCTGCCTGCTTTCCAGCTATCATCCACCTCCTGCTTTCCATTTTTGTCTAAAGTAAAGCTGCATCCGGCTAACACTTGGAAATACATGCTGTGGTTACTAATTACCTGGGCTGGTTTTCTTAGATATGTGTTCCAGCACAATTAAGTCTTTTCTTTTCCTATTGTGTCTGCCTCATTATTAGTTATAATGGTGACATTTATACTGTAAATGGGATGAAAGCATGAAAAGGAAACTATGTGTTAGGATGGAACCATTGTGAAAGTACTGAAATACTAAGGCTGATTGAATATGTTAACGTGGGTTCACAGGTTTTGTTTATATTGTCTGCAAACTATTTTTGAGTAATGGTTTCTAGGTTATAGATCTACCCTAGATTGTGTTAAAATATGTGTGCACATGACCATAAGCAGTATAAATAGTCTATGAAATTGTATGTGTTTAAATTGTCTAAATAAGCATGAAGGAATACTTCTAAAGGGAAGGACATTTTAGAAGCAGACAACAGTAAGTAGGAAATAATGAAAATGCCTTTCAGGGAATATGTTTTGGCAGGACTGATGGCTATCCTAAAATGATTGGTAATAGAGTAAAATTACAGCTACAGTTGTACATTAAAAGAAGTTCAGGTTTATACATGACTTGTAAGAAGTCTGCGAGAAGATTTTTTTTTAATTGGTGTTTCTCCCTATTAATGGCAAATGAGAAAAGTGACATTTAGAAATTTAACTAAAAATTACTCCCCCAACACCCCAGAAAAAAAAAATATTGAAAACCAAACCAGCGCAAATACTGTTGCAGTGGATACTAGCATTTGCCAGTAAAGACTTGAATTTCTGTGAGATGTATTCCAAATAGATTTTTTCTTTTACAAAATTTTTAGCCAACTCTAATATTCTTGTTGTTATCAGGGTGTTGGCTGTTGAAGTATACTTCATTAAATTAATAGAGGTGAAAAAGCAAGCATTTCAGCATAAGGCACAGGCTGGTAAACACTTTAAGAGGAGATGTAATATGCAGTTTTGTAAATCTAGTTTTGGAAATCTACTTTCAGCTCCAATCAACTTACAAGTTTTTTAGTTTTGACCAGCAAGGTAAAGGCTAAGATAAAAATTAAGAAAAGGCTCTAAGCAATGGGAGCTTTTAAGTTAGGCTTTAGTGTGGGGCATCTAAAGAAGTTAGTTCCATTATTTAATTGGAGTTGGCAAACCTAAACAATACATGTTTATTTGTAGACCATTTATTGTTTGAAATGCCATCAATATACAAAATTTTGCTTTGAAGAAACTGCAGCATTACTGTGTTCACTGTAGATGACTGTTCTACCTTGAACAAGAACTCTAGTTCCAAACCAGTAAGAGGTTTTGGGTGGCACTTCTGATGAAACCAGCCCACTATTGATGGGGGTACTGTGTATTCAGGGATGAACAGGATAAAGTAATGAGACCTGACACTGAAGTGAGTGTAGCAGTAATGCTGCTTGGCTTATAAGCATGAAAAATCCTATCTGTTCCACTCTTCATCTGACTTTTTTTTTTTTTTTTAAAGACTGTTGCCTCTTCTTGTCTGAAATAGTCTCTTAATCTGTCTTTAGAAATATGAAGAAGGATTAGACCAACTTTTGAAGAAGTAACAACTTGCAATAGCAAAACAGATTGAAGATTTTTGGAAGGGATAGAAAACACTCTGGAATGTGCATGGTGGTAAATTTTGATAGGGCCACATATGTGCATTTTGTCCATAACTGGAGTTATTCTTCCTTGAGTGTGCTCTGGTTTTATGTCTGTATGAAAAGTCACTTCTTGGACTAATTATTCCATATTTTTTTTTAACCTTTGATCTTGTTTTTTCTGGCAGCTATCACATTTTCCTGAAACTTTAGCTCTTACTTAATTCACTATTAAATTGGCGGTGGGATTTCTCCTAGCTGACCCTTTAATGATCTGGCAATGTGTAGTTCAACCTGCCATTCTATTAAATCTTTTCAGAAGTTACTGAAATGTTCTTTTTTCTTTTTTTTTTCTTTTTTTTTTTTTTTTTTTTTTTTTTTTTTTTTTTTTTTTTTTTTTTTTTTTTTTTTTCTTTTTTTTTTTTTTTTTATA
>NDXB01007360.1:40023-51106 GCA_002631895.1 Agapornis roseicollis | reverse complement strand
CAGTTCCAACCCCCTGCCATAAGCAGGGACACCTCACACTAAACCATGGCACCCAAGGCTTCAACCAACCCAGCCTTGAACACTGCCAGGGATGGAGCACTCACACTGCAGAAAGACTGCAGAAGCCTCAAGCAGGCACCTTGCTGTACATGTACGATACTGCAGAAGGCAGTCAGAAACCCCAAGAAGGGATCTATGAAACGTTGGGAAGCCATTAATCGGTGTCCTACTAAAAGTCATGGCAGCTACAGATTTAACCGGGCATTAAACTACACAGGTAGGTGAGGAGGATGACTGGGGGCTGGAGCAGCTCCTGTATGAAGACAGGCTGAGAACATGGCTTCCAGCATCTGAAGGGGGCTACAAGGATGCTGGAGAGGGGCTCTTCATCAGGGGCTGCAGTGACAGGACAAGGGGTGATGGGTTCAGACTGGAACAGGGGGAGTTCAGGTTGGAGCTAAGGCAGAAGCTGTTCCCTGTTTTCAGGTGCTGAGGCGCTGGCCCAGGGTGATGGCCCAGAGAAGCTGTGGCTGCCCCATCCCTGGCAGTGCTCAAGGCCAGGTTGGACACAGGGGCTTGGGTGACATGGTCTGGTGTGAGGTGTCCTTTCCCATGGCAGGGGGCTGGAACTGGATGCTCTTAAGGTCCTTTCTAACCCAAACCATTCTGTGATTCTATGATTCGTCCCAGTGTAGTTTTAACAAGCCCATAACAGAGCAGCTCTTTGGGGTGCACAGTGCATCACCCAGCAGCACCCATCTGGTGAAGGACTATCCAGGGGCAGTCTCCGATCCCCTGAAGAACAAGGGGGAAGCAAGAGGAGGAAGGGGAGGAGGGCACTGAGCTGAGGGGTGGTTTTAATCTTCTGTGGTTGGGATTTCTGGTTAATGCAGTGAAACCACTAATTACAGCTTATTAAACCTGCACTGAGATCAAAGCTCAGTGGAAACTACAGGGGGGGAGAAAACAAGACAGAAAAGAAAGGCTAAGAAAATAGGGATTTTGTTGTAACCAAGTCCTTAATTGAAAACTAAAGCAGCTTTCTTAATTAAAAGCAGCAAAAACAAAATGAGGGCACGCTCCACAGATACACGGGTCCAGCATCATGATGGAGATAACATGTCTTTCCCATGTGGTCAGCAAAGGGAAGCTTTTCTTCTTAGAGCCTGTTCTTTCTGGCTCCTCTATAGGGAAGGTATTGCTAGGATTGCAAAGGCGTAGGTGACTTTCACCTTCCAGAGCTCTGAGGACCTTAAACAAGCTGGGAGAGGGGAATTCCTCCAGAGTAACACATTTAGAACCCCACACTGGTTTGGGTNTCACCTTCCAGAGCTCTGAGGACCTTAAACAAGCTGGGAGAGGGGAATTCCTCCAGAGTAACACATTTAGAACCCCACACTGGTTTGGGTTGGAAGGGACCTTAAAGCTCCTCCAGCTCCAAGCCCTGCCATGGGCAGGGACCCCTTCCACTGGAGCAGCTTGCTCCAAGCCCCTGTGTCCAACCTGGCCTCCAACACTGCCAGGGATGGGGCAGCCACAGCTTCTCTGGGCCTCAGTTTTTCCAGTGTTATTAACAAATAAGAGGTTTTCCCACCAACACTGAGCCAAGAGGGTCTGTGACCAGCACGGCTGCAACAGAAGTACTTGCTGGTAGCTTGCAGTATCCTTCCTAGTGCACTATTCCATTTGCTTTTGAATTTGTCTTCATTAAGTACCACAGCAGTAGGACAAGGGGTGATGGGTTTAATCTTAAACAGAGGAGATTCAGGTTAGATATAAGGCAGAAGTTCTTCCCTGTGAGAGTGGTGAGGTGCTGACACAGGGAGCACTGCAGAGCTCACAGGAACATCACAGGAGCACTGCAGAGCCACCTGAGAGCAGAACATCATTCTGCCTCTAAACAAAGGGGATCCAGGTCAGGATCCATTGGACCTTGGGCTCAATGCAGAGAAGTGAAACGTCAAGAATGGCTCTCAAAGGAGGTTTGCTTCTACCAGCAACACCCTCAGGCAGGCTGGGCAGACAGGCAGCGAGCACAGCTTGCTGGGTCTGTATTTATCAAGAATAAAATCAGAGAGAGGAATAATGCTTGGCAATGAAAAAGACTTCTCTGACAGTGCTGGGATGTCTGAGAGATCTCCAATGCACACTGGCTTCTACTTCCCTCTACAGCACCCAGTAGATGGCAGCAAGTTATTGCTTATTCCTTCTGCCTGGAAGAATGCTGTGCATTAGGCAAGAGGCAGAAATCTCTCCTGCCCCTGTATAATGAAACAAAAATAGCCCCCACCTGCCAGTTATAGCAGGAGAGGAGTCCTGAATGCCAAGCATCTGAACCAGAACGGTGCCCTGGCACAAAGCACTCCCTGCAGCCCCGCTGCTGCACTTCCCTGTGGTATTTTCCTGTATTCTCCATGTAAGAATCAGATCTGGATGGAACAACCCTGTCACCTCCATGGATGTTTGTGCTGAAAGCAACGGGCCTGTCTGCACTGGAATATTGTAGCACAAGGGCATCTCTGCCTCTTGGCACTGACTGAGATAATCCTAAACACGGAAGGTCTACATCCACTCTGCTGCTGTGATTCACTTGAGCTTCTAAGTACAAATACAGTGTTTATTAGGTGCTGGAGCAGAGCTGAGGCAGATCCACTGCTTCCCAAACCCATGCTAGTCCCTTCCCATCGCAGCCCTGTGAAGACATCTCACAACTTAACCTTGATATCCAGCCCGACCAGTGGTGCAGCAGTTTGACACTGCCTTGAAAGAAAGCTCAAGCTCCAACTGCGTCCTCCTTCATCTATACTCTCTTACCCTCCCCACCTAAATAAAGACAGGGTGTGGGTGCAGCGTTCCATTTAGGATAACTGGTGTTAATTGTGGCTGCTTCCTACAAATACCTTAGCAGTTTTCATTTAGAAACCAGTATGGGGATCAGTGCCATTCTCTCCTGACTCTGCAGCTGGCTGTATGGGTGCAGAGGAGGTGTTTGCTCTGAGAATGAAAGAATACAAGTGAGTACATGTACGTCGTTGCCTCATGATGTACATGGGAGAGCACAGAAGCCGAGGAACAAGGTCAGAGCAGCAGCTGTGTTTTGCTGCGGAGCAGAAGCAAAGGCCACTCTCTTTTGTGAGCAATAAAAATTCACACAGACCTTGTATAACAACAGACACATTTGATCACAGGCACTGGAACGACATTGCAGGGGGTTATTCATGGCTGAATAATGGCTTTAAGCTGGAATAGGGGAGATTTAGATTGGGAAGAAGTTCTTCACTATGAAGGTGCTGAGGCGCTGGCCCAGGGTGATGGCCCAGAGAAGCTGTGGCTGCCCCATCCCTGGCAGTGCTCAAGGCCAGGTTGGACACAGGGGCTTGGAGCAAGCTGCTCCAGTGGAAGGGGTCCCAGCCTGTGTGTGGCAGGGGTTGGAGCTGGAGGAGCTTCCAGGTCCCTTTCAGCACAAACCAATCTACCGCTCTATGATTCTACGACCTACGAACCAGCATCCTGCATGCTGATGGCTTCCCTCCATGCTTTCTCATTGTGGACTTCCCCAGAGTGGTTGGGATCCATTGACAGTGATAATGTAGGTACCCATCTACTACAAAGCCATGGTCAGAGCCAAGAGCCCTGGTAACATCTTTAGCAGCAGGAACTGATTCCTGGTCCCCATGGGATGGATGGTCACAACAACTACTGACTTGAACGGTAGCAGCATGGGAACCTCCTACCTGAAGCGTACCTGTGGTTCACTGTTGCAAACCATTTCAGGGATGAAGGACACTTTCAGATGCAGTAAAGACAATTAGCACCACTCAAAAACCTTTATCTAAGAGGTCAAAATGACACTCTGTTGTATGAAAGGTTCCCATGTCCTCACTGGTCTCTCCCTTTCCCTTGCACCCACCTCAATTAACTTTCAAGAATAGGGCAATTTTATCACTGCTGTGCTATTTTTTTCCCCAAGGAAAAATGAACATATAGGAATTGGATCATCTTTTATTTAAGAATAATTCTGAAGCAGAAACTGAGGCTTTTTTGACTACAACTGACAAAATCTCTGCATAACCATGCAAGTAATTTTTGGTGGGGATAGAGGAGGAATAGGAAAGGTGGCACAAGGGAAAAAACCTGAACTGGAATCCAGATTTGAAGCTGAATTTTATCCTTCTAATGCCATAAATTGAATTCTATGTCTAAACCCACCACGAATCAGAGATATTTGGCACTCATGCTGAGTCACAGACTTTGCAGTATATAGTATGATACATGGGAATGGGAAGAAAAGAATGCTTTTTCTTTAATATAGTAGTGGATGTCCTACCAACCAACTGCACTTCTGCTGGCCGCAATACTGAACACACATATATAAGGGAGAAGGCTATTCATATTTGCAGGGACTTTAGCAAATGCTACAGACCCTTTTGTGACACCTCCGCAGTCAGGACCTGCCTATTTTACCCCTTCTGTCAGTGGAGAAATCCCTTCCTCCAACTTGGGAATTCATTTTCTCAATGGAAATGTGTTCTGGCTCTGCCTTGTGATGCTCTGCTGAGAGTTTCACTCCTCTGCTCTACCTTGAACTGGGAATCTTGAAGCAAAACTCATTTGAAAGCAAATCTTCCCTTTGGCATGGTACAATCCCCAAAGCAGCAAATGCTGCTGTTGTCACCCACAGGTTACACATCTTATGATGAATGTGGTTTAAACAGCAAGAAACAGAACCAGCAAGTGTCACACGGGTTAAGATTTAGCTGTGAATGCTCAAAATGAGGAGAAATATCTTTCCTCTCCAGCTTCCCTGGTTGAGGTTTCTACTGTCTAAGTCACCAAGACAGGAAAGAAAGGGGATGCACAGTGCTCTTTGAGGCCCACAGAAAGCCTTAAAGAACATATCAAAAGTGAAAACTAAAAGCAAAACCAGCCCCCAAACCAAAACCACCACATTAAACATTAAACATTAAAGACATTAAAGTCTTCTGTTCCCTTCTCAAATGGTTTGGTCTTTCCTATCAACTTGAGGACATCAGACTTCAAAGACATTCACTTTCACAAAAGGACCACAAAAGACCTGTTCTAGAATTAAGGCTACCCTACAATGACAGTATGAAGGGTGATATATTTGGTTGTTAATTGTGGCTAATTGCTTCTGAAAACCTCAATGCCACACTCTGATGGACAAAGAAGTATCAAGGGGGCAAGGGAGCAACAGAGGCAGTGAACTGACTGTCCAGGGGAAGCACAAGCCAGTTGGCTTCAGATGAGGCTTAGATCTAACCTGGCAGGCAAAGCTACCTAAAACTGCCTGAGAAAACCACTAAAAACCCTATTATGCCTTCCCCTGCTCAAAGGAGCTCATGATTTCTAATCAAGTTCCTTACTGAAATTGGAGTAGAGATTGGATTACTTTGCAGAAGAGCAACTGAAAAGATCAGACAAGGAATCACAGAACCATAGAAACAACTGGGTTGGAAAAGACCTTGCAGATCAAGTCCAACTGTTGCCCCAGGACTGCCAAGGTCACCACTAACCCATGTCAAAACCATGGGCAGTGAGTCCCAACCTGGCTTAGACCCACTTCAGCAATCTCTCCTATTCAGTAATGACCACCCAGTTCCCTGGGGAAGTGAAGCAGGGAGGGAATTTACCCCAGTTACCAGGAGGTACAGGGGAAAGGATGAGCAGGTGAGTGAGTATTTAACCCATCAGCTCTGCCACTGCTCCTGCACATAAAATAACCACTTGCTCTCCACTTATCACCTTTAAAGAGGCAAAACTGATAGTCAGCTGCAGCACAAAACGCTTACAGATTCCTCTATGAGCTGTATCACAGGAGTACAAATCACTTTTATCCTACACTGATGTTATTTTATGCTTTCTGGGGGTGAACTGTTATGTTTATTTTACACTTTGAATAGACCTCAGTAACTGCAGTCCCTGGGGTAGCATGAGAACTTGCTCAGGTAATTGTACATTCAGGTGAGCAGGGCAGGGTTTGGATGCATGAGATGCCTTATGTAGAGGGAGAAGCTGGATAATAAGTATTCAGGAGTGATTTGAAGAACAAAAGAATAAAACATACTCTCTAGATCACAGGAATCTGCCCCAAAAGAAAGAGGGAAGCGATGCAGTCATGAAAGCTAAAAAGAAATGGTGTTGAATCTGTATTATGGGCAGCAATCTGTATCCTAGGTACCAAAAAGCAGCTGATGCTGCTGTGCTGTCTCTTCTGAGCTCCATAGCTCTTGATGATGGTACCCAGCAGCTCCAATGGCACAGGACAAAACCTATTTGCCATATAACTCCTATATGAAGAGGGCTGGTATGTATTTGATCTATAAGAACTGCTGGGCTGGCAAGAGTGGGAATGGGATGACGTTCCCTCCTCTCCCTTCCCTTCAAACTCTGTACCAAATTGCGCAGCTCTGTGGCTATTCAACCCCTATCACAAAGATCTCTCCAGCAAAGAGCCGGTTGTGCTGTGCCAGCCTCCAGCAGCGCTTGGTCAGCACTGCATTGCTTGGGTGCCAGTTACTGTCAGCACATGCTCAAGCTCTGTTCTGCTGCCAAAAACCTGGTCTAATTTATTTAGCGTTTCAACAGATCAGGGGGAAAAATAATATTAAGAAGGAAAGATTGAATCTGGGACATCTGTCCCTTGGAGAGTTGGTAATGGATTTTTCTCCCTCCCCCTCCTCCAGGCCTCAGCATTCAGAACTTCTCCACTGCAATGTTATTAGGAAGAAACTAATTCAATAATGAGATCACTCCCCATATGAGAGCCCAAGTAAATGAGGCACTCAGTCAGATGTACTCTCCCTCATTTGAGGGAGTCATGCCTCTCTCATAATTCAGTCTCCAAGAGCAACAGCCGACTGATGACACCAACTATTTCCAGCTGTATATTCCAGTATTCCATAACTGAGCATCACACAAAACACTTGTTTGACCTACACACCTTAATGTGCAAGTTCCAGACCCTTCCCTTTGGTTATTTCTTGGGCTCTGCTGCCTGAACCAGCGGCTACCACAGAGGACCAACCAATGCAGCTACTTGTAGTCAGCACTCTCGGTCCATGTTGGTTCTAAGGTGCTGATGAAAAGGTTGGACTTGATGATCTTAAAGGTCTTTTCCAACCCAGCTGATTCTATGTTTCTATGTGCAGAGCATGCACTGTTTAGTGTTTGCTTTTACCCATTTGCTTAGTCCTCAAACAATCCCTTTTGTGAGCAAAGCATTAAGATGGGTGAGAAACTTGCAGGGGATCTATCATGTCCAGTTTTGGTTTTATTTTGCTACTACTATCACATGAAGAACAACAGAACTTGAAGGGAGATATCACCTGGCATCCCTGAGGTTCACACACACTGTTCCTGTTTGCTGCTAAAAGTTTAAGGCTTCAACAAACCAAAGGATTACTAATCTAGGTCCCAGACTCATCCAGTTTGAGTTCCATCCAAGATCCAAGACCCATACCTAGAAGCTCTTCCTTGCCTCGGTTTTGGTCTAAGAACTACAGCTACAGGAAGCCCCAACTACAGACACTTTGAGCTCAAGTGACCCATGTTGCTCTGAATGTTGCTCAACAAGGGGGAAAGCGAGTACTACTATTAACACTTCTATACGTTTAACTTGATATCCATCCAGTTGCATGTGCAAGTAGTGCACCTTTTGGAAGGAGCTACCTCTTTATACATGGACATCAGAACAGTAACAAACCCAGCATGGGGCTCTCAGCTCACCTTGCAAAGTCCAGGTCAGCCTCTCGTGACATGGTGATGTTTGTCAGGTTTTGCTGGAGGATGAAGATGTTCCTACACATCTTCTTGATGCCAGATTCACTGATGCGCTTGAAGTAGTGGGCACCATTGATAAGGATGCAGGAAATAAGGTGGCCCAAACCTGCAAGGGTGAGGGAAACAAACACATCACAGGAGTAAGACATTTAGTGACAATAATTCATCATAGAACCCTTGAATGAGCACAGTTAATGTGAACTGGAACAGGAGATACACTGGACTGTACCTGGAAATAGCCCTCAGTGTCATCCCTGTGCATCCTAGGACTTCCCTCAAGGTTCCTTCTTTGGTAAAAATGCAAACCACTAGTACAGAACCCCAAACACTGAGGAAACTTCAAGTTGCATTATCATAGCCATTGGTATTCCCAGATTTACAACCAGGCTTTGCACAATATCTCTTTCTGTTCCTCTCCATTTCTGGGCAGAGCAATGGACCACTACCATGCCCAGAAATTGATGGTCTCTTAATCTGTTATCAAGGTGGTATTATTCTCTGGTAAACTCCGAGTCTGAAAAAGCAGTAATGAGCCACACTTCAGTGTACTTGATTTACAGTCTCTCTCTGATCAGACTTGAACAGTTGCTTGTGTCTGAATGATGTCCCCACCATTTCTCTGCTGCTGAAGGACATAGCCAGCTGCTAGAAGTCACAGCCACCCCCAAAATGATATACTCATTGGTGTGACATCACAAATAGCAAACGCCCAGCCTGATTCACCCATACACGGGTCTGTACAAAACTAAATGTAGAAATCGTAAAATGCTTTGGGTTGGAAGGGACCTTAAAGCTCCTCCAGCTCCAACCCCTGCTCCCACAGGCAGGGACCCCTTCCACTGGAGCACCTTGCTCCAAGCCCCTGTGTCCAACCTGGCCTCCAACACTGCCAGGGATGGGGCAGCCACAGCTTCTCTGGGCCATCACCCTGGGCCAGTGCCTCAGCACCCTCACAGGGAACAGCTTCTGCCTTAGCTCCAACCTGAGCTTCTCCTGTTTCAGTTTGAACCCATCACCCCTTGTCCTGTCACTGCAGTCCCTAATGAAGAGCCCCTTCCCAGCATACCTATAGGCCCCCTTCAGATACTGGAAGCTGCTCTGAGGTCTCCACGCAGCTTCTCTTCTCCAGCCCCAACTTTCCCTGCTGTCTTCACAAGGGAGAAGCTCCAGCCCCTGATCATCCTCGTGGCCCTTGCAGATAGTGAAAGCCTTCTTTAAGTGGTGGCCAAAACAAGGCCAGCCAGGCTTGCAAAGCCTTTATCCCTGCTGACATAAATTATTGGGCAAAAGGTGCATCTCTAGTCCCCCCTCGCTCTGACTTAGAGCAACCACCACAGAAAAGGACACATATCTTGGCACTCAGGCAAGAGAACTGCGTGCGAGCGCCACAAATAAATACAGGGGAGATGAACCAAAACATGATTTATATTCTCTGAGGTAATCACAACAGATGAGACATCAGAAGAGCTAATGTTCTCTAAATTTAATTTTAGCAATGGAACGGCTACACTTCGGATAGGAACTGTGCCATAATAGAGCTGTGCTTGTGATTTATACACATGCCCTACGGCTTCCCGAGGAAGAACTGTCCTGCATGTACATCAACTTACTGCTTTCTTATTCAGCATTAGCCCATTCTTCCTATTCAGCCAGAAATGGAATGGAGGCAACAGGGGTTTTGAGTGCCCTGTGTTTGCATGGGCCTCACTAATCAATCTGCTGTAGGTCACAACAGTATCACAGTCTGCCTGATCCCCAAAAGGAATACAGTTAAGCTTTGGGGTTAAAATGGAGCACATCCAGAACAAGCCACAAGGATGATCAGGGGCTGGAGCACCTCCCATATGAAGACAGGCTGAGAACACTGGGGCTGTTGAGCCTGGAGAAGAGAAGCTGCATGGAGACCTCAGAGCAGCTTCCAGGGTCTGAAGGGGGCTACAAGGATGCTGGAGAGGGGCTCTTCATCAGGGACTGCAGTGACAAGACAAGGGGCGATGGGTTCAGACTGAAACAGGAGAAGTTCAGGTTAGGTATAAGGAATCTAGATACAGGAACAGATGTGAGGGATGTGAGGCACTGGCACAGGGTGCTCAGAGAAGCTGTGGCTGCCCCATCCCTGGCAGTGTTGGAGGCCAGGTTGGACACAGGGGCTTGGAGCAAGCTGCTCTAGTGTGAGGTGTCCATGCCCTTGGCAGGACATGAGCTTTAAGGTCCCTTCCAACCCAAATCATTCTACAATTCAATGATTCTATGGTAAATGCCTGACCTTCAAAGATGTACTGGAACTTGTGCTGCTGGAGGCTGGCACTCATGGCTTCCTCGATAGCACTTATGTCCTTATTGAGCCGGACAACGAGCGGATCATAGTCCATACTCTCCACGTTGGCAATGATGGCATAGTTCCCTTGTTTAGCCAGTGGGATCAGGTAGTGGAAGCAATGAACTCTGCAAGAGAGAAGGGAGAAATATTACAATGCATCAGCTGCAGTGCTAAAGTATCACTGGGTATGCAAAGTGTTGGCATCTTCATTTCCTCTCAGCGTTCAAGCTAGTAACAAATAACACTGAATTTAAGCATGGGTGAAATATCCCTTGCATGCAAAGTGTAACTCAGCATCAGCACACTGAGACTGAGACACAGATTGAAAGCTCACACCAGACTGGCCTGAAAAGCAGGGAGCTGTGTTGAGGTGGGAGAAGCTATGATAGGTATGTCCTGGCTTTCATGTCCCCTGTCCTCCTGGAAACCATCCTCGAGGTGGCCATCACAAGCCAGTTCAATTTAGTGCAATTCCAAGAGTAAAACATGGATTTATACTTTAAAGCCTGTTTCTATGTAATTGTACATAGGCCTTTTTATAGGATAATACTGCAACAGACTTAAGTAATCTAAAGATCCATGGTTCTTTGCAGCAAAAGAAGTGGTTGATGATCTGAGTGTGTGGATTTCCTTTAAGGAAGGAGATCTTTCCATTAATGCAGGTGTTTGCAAACACAAAATGATGAATGTTGGGTAGCTCCTACTTCACTGGGGATTTTTCTCTCCTTTTCAATCCTTTCCACCTGGTGCAGAGAGTAACATGCTTTGGTGTATTTAAAGCATCAAACAGGAGCTACTGTTAGAAGCACTAGAGGAGATGGGCAGTGGTCTGCTCTAAAGTGAATTGCATTTAGAATCACAGAGTTATAGAATGGTTTGGGTTGAAGGGACCTTAAAGCTCCTCCAGCTCCAACCCCTGCTCCCACAGGCAGGGACCCCTTCCACTGGAGCAGTCCAAGCCCC
>NDXB01007360.1:0-39997 GCA_002631895.1 Agapornis roseicollis | reverse complement strand
CACTGCCAGGGATGGGGCAGCCACAGCTTCTCTGGGCCATCACCCTGGGCCAGCGCCTCAGCACCCTCACAGGAACAGCTTCTGCCTTAGCTCCAACCTGAACTCCCCCTGTTCCAGTCTGAACCCATCACCCCTTGTCCTGTCCCTGCAGTCCCTGATGAAGAGCCCCTCTCCAGCATCCTTGTAGCCCCCTTCAGACCCTGGAAGCTGCTCTGAGGTCTCCACGCAGCTTCTCTTCTCCAGGCTCAACAGCCCCAGTGTTCTCAGCCTGGCTCCATACAGGACCTGCTCCAGCCCTGAGCATCCTCATGGACTCCTCTGGACTTTCTACAACAAAGCAGTTTGCTCTTATTTCTCCTTAACCCAAGTGTGATGCAAAGCCACAGAGGTCTGAGGCCAGAAAGCCATCCAGGCTGGTGTCCATACCCTGAGTCCAGTTTACCTGTGGCATCACCTCCTATTATACACAGCTGGAAAGCTGCTCCATTTCCATATCTTACCAACCTTATCCTGGAATCCTTCAAACCTCAGCTCATCTGTGATGCCTGCAATCAAGTGGCCACCAGATGATGGATAACATGTTGAAGGACTGCTGACAGTAACTAATGCCTGTTTGTTTTTAAAGCTGCATACTGACTTCACCAGAGCTCTACCTATGTACACAAGAACACAGTATAGCTTGGGATACGTCAGAGCAGAACAAACTCATGATCCATCAAATCCCACTGCCTGTCTCACGACATCCACTTCTATTTGATGCTTCAGAAGAAAGGGGAGCAATGCAGTATACCTGGCCCATAGGATACATAAGGGAAAATGCCCCCCCAGCTACAAAGTGGGCAGCTGGCAGCATACAGAAAGGGATTTGCTGCCTTTGATCTTTGTATGTGAAGGCAGAGACATCATAAAATTACCATCCCTTTAAAAAAATCCAGCTGGTTTCCTGGTTTGTTCCTATTTGAAGCAGGGAGAAAAGCTCCTACTTGCAATCCAAAGCACCATGGCTAATAAATGTGCAGAGACCTGTTAGGCTGTTAGAACACCATTGTGCAGTTTTCCAAGCACAAAGCCCCCTGAAACCACAGTATTCCTAGTCTCTGACACATAAGACACGGACCTCCCAAGACAATTCCACTTTTGGTATCCTGTCTCCATCCCACATTTGGCCATCCATGATGCTGGTGATGAGTTCTGGCACTTATGGAATGACCTAGAGTACAGGTTGCCCAGAGAAGCTGTGTCTGTGTTCAAGGCCAGGCTGGACACAGGAGCTTGGAGCAAGCTGCTCCAGTGGAAGCTGCCCTGCCTGTGGCAGGAGTTGGAACTGGATCAGCTTTAAGGTCCTTCCAACCCAAATGATTCTATGATGATTCTATGACCTCTGATGTACAGCAGGCAAGCATATCTGCCTCAGATGCCATAATATGTGTAATTTTAACCTAAAGCCTCCAGAGCTCACCCACAATCCCCAAATCCAGGGTTTTTACCTGACTTCCAAATGCAGAACCAGAAGGCAGCGGTCAGCCATCTCCTGGAAAGACCTGGCCAGCTCACTGAGGGTTTGCAGGATCTGTTCGGATGCAGGCAGGTGCTCCATACTGGCATGGCTGTCCTGACCTGGAGACATGGCTAGCAAGAGAAGACAGTGACATACTTCATCAATAAGACCCCTTTTTAGCAACCACATCTTGCCTTCTTCTATCCTAACTACGTGCGCTCTCTCTCACCTTTGCCTGAGCAATCACATCTATAATTTGGGAGTGTATGAGGCAACAAACTGCTTCTGCAATTGATTAAACTCCAAAATGAATCTGAGAGGTTTAATCAACTACCAGAATACATTTGCTGGGGAAGGTATTGCTCTGTGATGAGTATTTCTGTAGCTGCAGAATCCAGAAACATTTATCTTGCTCTGCTTGGAGGGAGAAAACTGTGGCTTGGGAGCCAAAGCACAGCACCGACATGAAAGATGGTCTTTTTTTGGTCACCATAGGCTTCCCTGTGCAATCTCAAGTGAATCTTTGCCTGCCGTCAGCCCTTCAGAGGCATCTGAGAGGCTTTTTTCCTTCTTGTTAATAAAACACAGCTCTTTGGGCAGTAAAGCAATTGAAAACCAGGTAACACATATGAGTTGGTCCTGGACCAATTGCTTCCCTCCCACCGAGACCTCTAAAAATCATCTTAAGTTTATCCCATCATCAGTTTTGGAGAGGTGCCCATGCAGATCTATCTCTGCAGCCCTCATCCCTTATATTTCATCGCAGCTACCTGAACCCTGAACCTTCTCTCCTGCAATATAAACTGCTGCCACTCGAGCTAAAGATGCAGTTTCAGTAACAAGAGTAACACACTGTTATCATCCATCCCTCCCTAATTAGAGGAAGCATATCCCAAATATCTGAGTTCAAGTTCTCATTCAGGCAGCATTCAGTAATGACTTCCTGTGATTAGCAATGTTTGAAATCAGGCAGCCCCACTTAGATGACTTCCATTTGAATTAAATGATGGGATTGCAAGGGATCTCCTGGATCAAATCAGTTCCTACAAGCCCTGTGTACCATGGCCTTGAGTATAAACTTGTGTGTATTGAGTTGTTGAGATTTCTGCCCTTGCTGGCTCCTTCAGAACACCACTTCTCTAACAGTGGAGTTCAAATTTGGGATCAAAATCCCAGCCAAAACGTGTTCACTGATGTTTCGTATCTGGTTTTTCATATGCCAACATTATTATTTGCCTTATGGAGTTCTTCATCCCTGGCACCTCTTCATAGAAACATTTAGGTTGGAAAAGACCCTTAAGACCATTGAGTCCAACCGTTAACCCAGCACTGCCAAGTCCACCATGAAACCATGCCATTAAGCACAGCTACAGGTCTTTGGAATACCTCCAGGGATGGCACTTGCTTGACAAAGGCAACTCTGAACCCCTTCTGGTTTCAATTAGTTTGTCCTCAATGCAGTTACCCAGAGCCTTATGCTGGTGGCACAACGGGACTAGAGCTTTCCCCTGGGAAACACTCTTTTGCTCTCCCATATCTGCTGGTTTTCATGGTTACTTCACATTTCCAGCTCACAGTTGTTCTGTGATCAACCTGGATAACAGAGGTATGTTACCTGCTGCCTTTAAGAAACATCTCCTCTCTTTTCTTGCACTAACATCTGTTACATGATAAACACTCAGCCAGACACCAATGCAACTCTGCACAGAAAGGACCTGTACATCACCAAGGACAATAAACTTGCATCTTGATGGAGTCTGATTAAGTAAATGTCATTGCTGCTGTTTGCACAGCCGAAGACCAGCTTTGAACCTATGCTGAGCTGTGGATTTGCTCCTAAAATTAAGTACAACTTCACATCTCGTCTGGAAAGAAAGAGAGAAACAACAAGGAGATAAAAAGACTCAGTTTTGTGTGAAATAAATGGAAACGGAGGTAAACATACAAGACAGAACTGTACAGTTAAAGGAGAGTGGCAATGCAAAAGGACTGCGCACAGCAAAGCGCCTAATTGTGATCTAAATGTACTGTGAATTAAAGCAGAGAAAAGCGTGCACGGATGAAGCCTTGTAAAACACAGCTCCTGGAAGCAGCCTCCTTGAGCAGCTCCTGCAATCACAGCTGGATTTAGGAAGGGCTTTTTTTAACCAAGGAGCATGGTAGGGAAATTCACAGCCTGGCAAATGCTGCTGAACACAATGAAGTGGCCTAGGGCATAAAGGAGAAATAAAGAGGGAAATGAAGGCAACAATCCAGCCAGGAATAACAGGGATGCCCCCTCCCAACACTTCTCCCACCCTCTCTCTGCTCACTGGAGTCTCTCCCACAAAGAACATGGAATTATCAGCAAGGGGGTGATGGGTTTATTGACACAGCTTCTTATTCCCAGGTAACAGTGCTAAGAGATGACTCTCAGAGGGTGCTTTGGGAGAGCTGTTGGTGCAGCTGCCCCCACCTGCCAGCTTCAAGACCTTCAAGTGACATTTATTGCCCTGGAGGGTGGCAGGGTTTTTGGCCCAGGATCCCACCTAAGGGTGCTATCTGAAGGGGGCCTCTAGGGATGCTGGGGAGGGGCTCTTCATTAGGGACTGCAGTGATAGGACAAGGGGGAACGGGTTCAAACTGAAACAGGGGAGGTTTAGATTGGATCTAAGGAAGAAATTCTTTGCTGTGAGGGTGCTGAGGCACTGGAATGGGTTGGGAGGTTGTGNTCAAACTGAAACAGGGGAGGTTTAGATTGGATCTAAGGAAGAAATTCTTTGCTGTGAGGGTGCTGAGGCACTGGAATGGGTTGGCCAGGGAGGTTGTGAGTGCTCCATCCCTGGCAGTGTTCAAGGCCAGGTTGGACAAAGCCTTGGGTGCCATGGTTTAGTGTGAGGTGTCCCTGCTTATGGCAGGGGGGTTGGAAAGGGATGATCTTAAGGTCCTTTCCAACCCGAACTGTTCTATGATTCTATTTGGTCACCTTTCTTATGGGGGGAATAAACCATCTATTTTTAGTAAGAAATCCTACATTTTGAGTCATTTCTATCAGCCTCACTCCTGGAGATGGACTCTCTGCAAGAATCATCTCTCTTTAGCAGTGCTGGGCTGCAGCCTCTAGTTTGATCATGCCAACTCACTGCAGCATTGCCTCCCTGCAAGCACTGGAGATGGATGGAGCCATCATCTGAAATGCAAGAGTCAGCTCATTTCTGCAGGGGAGAGATACATGCACAATTTTTCCACTCTCCAGAACTCATTTACAGCAATTTAAGTGAAGCTGTAATTATATTTGTCAGTGGAGGTAAGAAGAGGAGGGAGATGGGGACAAGCCGCTCCTAATTTAAAGCCAGGGTGCTGAAGTCCTTCTGCGTATTCAGAGCCCCCACAGCATGGAGGTAATGGTGCTCCTGCTCATGGCAGGGGGCTGGAGCTCGATGATCTTAAGGTCCTTTCCAACCCAGACCATTCTATGATTCTATGATGGCTTGGAGGATGCACACCAACTCCTATGCACAATGTGGACACTGAAGAGTACTTTTGCTTTCTGAGATCAAGGGAAGCCTTTCAGAGCCCATCAGTTTTCCCTTCTCCTTTGGACATCCACTTCACAGTGCACGAGAAAATCACATTACTTTAAGTCTTGCTTAGGACAGTTTTACTCCATCATTCTTGGCAACACGAAGCCACAGAAAGCGCTGTAGCTGCAAACATTAATCATTAATTATGAAGGGGGCCTTGATTTAAATGTAATTTGGAGCTGGCTTTGGAGCTGGCCAGTTCTTTGGGCAAAGTGGCAAATGTCCTGCATTGCATGGATATTCACACACCAGAGCATACTCTGAGCTGTCTACTGAAGAGGGAGATACCTCCAACTAAAATGCTGCAAAAGCAAACCAGCAGATCAACAGCCATGCACTCCTTCTTCCCCTTCTCCTACTTTATAACCCATTTATACCAGGCTGAACATGAGCTTTCCTCACCAACAAAATACCCAGCGGGTGGGTAAGCACTGCCCAACCTTGCTCCACTGGCCCTTATCATGCAACTCAACAGAGGAATTCCATTTGCTTTAAGTGAGCTTCCTGTGCTGCTGGGTAACAGTTACGGTTTGCCTGGGGTTCCTTCTAGCCTGCTGTAAGCACAGCCAAGGTATCTCACACCAAGGAGAAGGAGTGTTTCATTCCAGCAAACCTGAGAAGAAGAAACTTAACGCACTTGTTGTCAGCACTGATCTCAATCATTCTGCAATAAAACGCGACGCTGGTGCCTCCAGACAGATTGTGCCTTGTAAATCGATGGATGTAAATTGCCAGACCTCTGGAATATTAAACAAACCCTGCCGTGTTGCCCCTAAACAAACCTTGGAACCAATTGAGGTCTACAGCAGTGAGTCCTGCCTGCTCCCTGCTTGGGCACAGTGACCACAAACAGAACTCAATGATTTAATAGCACAAGGAGAAAAATCAATCTAAGGTTACAGGCTCTGCCTCAGCTCCAATGCAACCTGAACATGAGAAATGAACCTCCAACATGCTCAGGCTTTCCATAGCGTATTTACAGGGGAAAGGGGCAAAAATCCTTCTTATTTGGAACAGGGATGCAGTATGAAACACTTGCTGTGCCCCACAGATAGCATTAGGGACCAATTCACAGCTTTCAAAACTTTAACTTCTTACTCCCTTCCTCTCCAGAAAAGGAAACTCCAAATAGCTGCAAATACACACATGGAAAATGGAATCTAATATGGGCTAGGTGCTGGATTAGGCCTTTAGAGACTCAAGGGTAACTCTTCTCTTGTTGGAGACTTTTCTGGGGCTCTCATGCACTGCTTTCTCTTTCTGTGCTTTAGTTCCCAGCATGCAAAACCCGGATAACGTTGTTTTTATCCATCACTGCCTCTCAAGCTAAATTCTCCCCATCTCCTGTTCCTACAGCTTCCAGCGTAACGAGGTGATGATGCCACTGGGAGATGAAATTGCTACTCCAACACCAACAAGAAAGAAGGATATCTGGATACTTAAAGGAAAAAGCATTGGGTGAAGTTGGGAAGAATTAGATAGGTGATTATATTGGGGTTTCTTTGAAGGAGACAAGGGTATATCATACGGTGTGCACATTAGACACAACAACAAGGACTTAACTCCAAAGGAAGGCTTGTGCCAGGTGAATTCTGTCTTCTGAAGACAAACAGCAGGAGGAAACAAATACCTTTTTAAACATGTCACCATTGCAAACCCCCCTGCTCTTTCTATGAAGCACCAGTCTGTTCATCCGGGCCAGAGCTGAGTAAAGGAAAGCTGCTGCTGTAGTGATGCTGGTGAGCAAGGGCTCTGGGAGGTAACAGGAGCACTGCCAAGGTGCGCACAGCCCCACTGAAAGATGACACAAGTGGCTCAGGGCATCACATGCATGTATGTATGGAGATGTGTATATTATACAGAGATGTATACATATGCTGTATGGAGAGAGCTGCATTTGGATGCAGAGACATGTTAGAACCTGCTGGAGATTAAAAAGCCTGAAGAACCAAAGAGAACCAAACAAAGCAAATCTATGGTTTCCTCTCGGTGGGAACAAATACCAGGACCCTCCTCCCAAGCCCTTTTTCTTTTCCTGCTTATGTTTCCTCCCACTTTGATCCCTTATTGCTCTCGAGATGCCATCCTGATTTCATCTGGAGTGTAAGCTCTCCTAGGAGCAGAGGTCTTCTCTTTTTATCCTCTTGCAAAGTGCTCTGCACACCTGCAGTGCTTGAGAAATAATGAGCAACAACAACAACTATATGCAACCCATATGGCCACTTGGACCTGTTTCTGGCTGCCGGAGTATTATTTGAAGCTCTAAAGCATAGATCACTCACTGCCTACCTCTAAACTGCTCTGTTTGGGGATCTCAGAGCAGCAGCCATAAAATCTGGAACTGGATTTTGATTCTCCCAAAGTCCATGAATTCATTTCAGAGCTACAGGAATTCAGGACCCAAAGCTAGAGTTTGGGTTTGACATCTTCCCCCTTCCTTTTCACAAGTGTAAAACCTAAATTGTTCTCCTTATAGGTTATAAATACAGAAGAAAATCAGTAAGAGCAGTGACACCTTCCAACACTTCCAAGATCACAGAATGGTTTGCATTGGAAGGGACCTTTAAAGGTCATCTAGTCCAACCTTCAACCTTCCTCCGTGGCCCTGATCCCTGCAAAGCTCTGAGACACAGAGAACATTTATCATGGCTGATCATAGCAACTGATGGAGAAGCACAGGAAAGACCAGGGATTCCTGCTAAAACAAAACAAATACCAAGGAAGGACATACTGCAAGAGGTTGGGACCTTTCAAACAAGAGATGGGAGGATGGAATTACCTAAATACTCAGCACTGGTCCAGCTCACCTTTTACTGGGATAAATGGCAAAACCACTTGCTGGTGATAAAGGGACAAAGTTATGTCAGCACTTAAAGGCCAAGAAGTAAAGAGAAAGCAAGCTCAGGGGCAGCTTCTCATTAATAGTACTCATAGTAAATTCCTGCTAATGAATTCTGTTCTCCCGTAGTGGCAACCAGGCCTATGGGAAGATACTTAAGGAGATACTTCAGGAAGATACTTACGGAAGGGATTTTCTCTTGAGGTTCTAATGAGAATGGAGAAGGAAGGAGCACTTGTGGCCCAAACTTGTGAAAAGCAAGACAAAACGGAAGGCTGGCAGCTTCCATGTGCTTCTGCCCTTCACTCCATGTTAAAATCCAACAGTGTGAGAGGGGCACAAAGCAGCGTGGTGGAAAAAATCACTGCACCCTCATTGGCGATGAGTGATGATACGCAGGCTGGGCCGTGGTGCCCATCAGTTCAGCAAACACTGATGCTGAGGAGAGCACAGGCTGCCACTGGTGATAAAGAACGGGCTAAACACTCAATTAGCTTTTCATTTTGTGAATTAATGCTTTCTTAGGGCATGTGTACACTCGCCACTTAATGAATTGTCTCGGCAGAGCTGCCTGCAGAGCTCCTCATCTGCCTCTGCTGCTGGGCATAAATTTCACCAGGAAATTAGCGCTCTGAAATAGGCAATAACTCCTCCAAAAGTGGTTTGTTTGCCATTAGCTCCTGCAAACACGCAGCCTCGGAAACGGGACAATCAGGAGGGACAAACAGGTACCTCTGAGGGCAAAAAAATTCACCTCCATCATATGACAACACGCTGGTTTGGTTACTTAAGACTTCGCCTTAAGCACTTTGCACTCAAGTGTGGAAAAGGCTTGGAAACTCCACCGGACCTCTTGGGTCATAGCTAAAACTCTGAAGAGCAGGGTTTTTTCCACTGAATAAAGTGAAATTGTGAAGGTGGAGCTAGGAGTAGGAGAGTTATCACAGTTAAAGACAATCAATGTGGAAGGATCACAGAATCACAGAATGG
Source organism: Agapornis roseicollis (assembly GCA_002631895.1). Lineage (NCBI taxonomy): Eukaryota > Metazoa > Chordata > Aves > Psittaciformes > Psittacidae > Agapornis > Agapornis roseicollis. The sequence continues at coordinate 31,107 of NDXB01007360.1, read as the reverse complement.
TTCGGGTTGGAAAGGACCTTAAGTTTATCCAATTCCAACCCCCTGTCATAAGCAGGGACTCCTTCCACTAGACCATGTCACCCAAGCCCCTGTGTCCAACCTGGCCTCCAACACTGCCAGGGATGGGGCAGCCACAGCTTCTCTGGGCACCCTGTGCCAGCGCCTCAGCACCCTCACAGGGAACAGCTTCTGCCTTAGCTCCAACCTGAACTCCCCCTGTTTCAGTTTGAACCCATCACTCCTTGTCCTGTCACTGCAGTCCCTGATGAAGAGCCCCTCTCCAGCATCCTTGTAGCCCCCTTCAGACACTGGAAGGCTTCTAGGAGGTCTCCACGCAGCCTTCTCTTCCCCAGGCTGAACAGCCCCAACTTTCCCAGCCTGGCTCCATACAGGAGCTGCTCCAGCCCCTGCTCATCCTCGTGGCCTCCTCTGGACTTGTCCCAACAGCTCCATGTCCTTTTGATGCTGAGGACACCACAACTGCACCCAATGCTACAGGTGAGGTCTCCCGAGAGCAGAGCAGAGGGGCAGGATCAGCTCCTTGGCCCTGCTGGGCACGCTCCTTTGGATGCAGCCCAGGATACGGTTGCTTTCTGGGCTGCAAGCGCACACTGCAGCCGGCTTATGGTCATGTTCTCATCGACCACCATCCCCAAGTCCTTCTCCTTGGGCTGCTCTGAATCACTTTGGAAAGTTCAGGATTTGCTGTTTCAGTTCTCCTCAACTACAAAACCTCCTCTCTGTTAAATTTCTCTGTTTTCAGTTATTTATAATGTAAGCTTCCCCTTCCCTACCCCCCACAGCAATATTATTTCTTGAGCTGAATTCTATTAGCTCAGAAGTGACTTGATTTAGTAAAAAGCCACTCATCTGCTTTTGAGCTATGGAATATATTTGTCTGCCTGTTCGGTGTTTCTCATCCTTCTCTGTGCTTGGTCAGCCAAAACCAGCAATGTGCTTCATTTTCATTCAAGACAGGGCAAAAACCCAGCTCCAGCGAAGTCAATGGAGACACTTCCAGCAATCCACACAGAGCCAAAAATTCACCCCCAAAGAAATTTCTTTACCCATTTGTCATTATTCAAACTTAATCAGGGGAGATTTACGCTGGATAAAAGGAGGAAGTTCTTCCCTTCTATGGCCCAGGGTGATGGCCCAGAGAANAGCCAAAAATTCACCCCCAAAGAAATTTCTTTACCCATTTGTCATTATTCAAACTTAATCAGGGGAGATTTACGCTGGATAAAAGGAGGAAGTTCTTCCCTTCTATGGCACAGGGTGATGGCCCAGAGAAGCTGTGGCTGTCCCATCCCTGGCAGTGCTCAAGGCCAGGTTGGACACAGGGGCTTGGAGCAAGCTGCTCCAGTGGAAGGGGTCCCTGCCCGTGGCAGGGGTTGGAACTGGAGGAGCTTTGAGATTCCTTCCAATCCAAACCAGTTTGGGATTCAATGATTTGTGAATGAATGAGCAAAAACAAGTGGAAGGAAAACAGCAAAGAAGGCCAGCTGCTTGGTACAAGGCACTGTGTCCTTAGAACCATGATGGTAGCGCAGTTGTTAATAAAGAATTCTTTACAGCATTCAGAATGAACATAATGTGTGTATCATCAAATGAATCATATGTCAAGGATATCTGCCTGGAAGCACACCAGCTCTGCCGTTAACTCACTGGAGAGCACTGAGCAGGAACGCTAGCCATTTGTGCAAACACACAGTGTGAATCAAGGCAGAGGGGAACAGCAGACATTTAGGCACCAGCTGCATGGAAGATTCTCCACACTGCTGATAGGATGTGTCCTACATGAATTGAAATGAGTTTTTGGCAGCTAAAAGAAGAAGGAAGATAAGCTTTGGCCATGCACTTGGATTAATATTAACACTTCCCCCTCCCCCCCAACCAATACTGAGCTGTCAACCTGCACATAAGGCTTCCTCAGAACTACTAAAGAAACATCAGTGATCTGTATAAGGACACTTACAAAGTAGCATAACTCAGCCTTTAACTAAGAACTGAGGGATTGAGATGCTTTGTTAAGGGACTGGTCAATGAGGGAGATGCTCCAAACCATCTGAGATTCCATATAACTTCCCTTGCAAACAGAAGCATAAATTTAACCTTTTCCTTTCTCTCCTCAGAGATATTGAGCTGCACCTTGCCAATAAATGCCATCCAAACACCACTGGAAAATATCCTGGGTAGAAGATGTCCTGAGAGGGATCTATTTCTAAAAGGACCTTCAACCTCCCAGTGTATTGTACTCACTGCAAGGGCAAGGAACTGAACTACTGGTCAATGGGTGTCCTGATACCTAAGAGCAAAACTGCTCTTCTTTGCACGAAGCAGGGACAAGGTGAAGAGAGTGCAATGAAGATCAATGCAATTAAGAAATACATTGAGGATCCTTTTTCTTTGGCTGTTGACAATTACAGACAGAAGTGTTTTGGGAGCTGTTTGCATTAAAGATTGGTTTGCAATGCAAGAGGAGGAGCAGCAACGAGGCCTGTGCTGGACGACAAACAAGAATGAGTGAGTGCTGTCCAGGAGGATACAGAGAAAGGTGTAAATACGAATATCTATGTCCTGGGTTTTCTAATGTAGGCTGAAGAATGGGAAACACCGAATCCACTCACAGGAAAAGAGAGAAGCACAAAGATGACCTTAACATCAGCGGGAATATTGGTTATGTTTTGCAACAGCTACTTCAGACTCATAGTTTGATTTCTCTACAATTCCTGCTTCTTTAAGAGTCTTTTCTCCCAAATCCTGTACAAACACAGGTGCTGGTTAGATCAGAATGATCCTGTAGTCCACGCATCACGGCAAAGTGACCCACTGCTGATGTCAATGATTGACCATGCGTTTTAGTCCCATCACTTAGTTGTGAAGATGATTTTACTCCTTCCACAGTATAGTAAAGCTGTCACCCCTAACAAGTCCAGGAGAAGCACATGGACTGATTGCTATTAATCTTTGACACCAACGAGTTGTTTTCTTCAGAAGACATAAACAGATCCTACTGGATCCAACTGGAGTGAACCATGGGCTGTTTGGAGTTATTTCCACACAGCCTTGATTTGCTGGTGTTACTCATGAGGATCCTCATTGTAAAATGGTTGGAAAGCACTGCTAATTAGGTTACTTATTTACATGACAATCCCCTGCATTTAAGGCTGGTGGGTGGGAAAGAAGAAAGATGGAACAAGAATAATTAATGTAATCATGATGCTAAGCTAAGGGCTGACCCCACAGCATCAGATCAATAGTAGGACAGCATCACAGTGGTGCACCTATCGTGTGAGATAAAGAACCATGAGCGCTGAGCATCCAGGTCAGAAAAACAACATCTCATTTTCTAACCATTAAATATTTGATGTAAAGCATTGAGGCTGGGGAAATCTGCAACCACTAATCCATACGAACAGCTTCACTGCAGACATTCAGGGGGAAAAAAGACCCCGAAAGGCACTAGATTACTTTGACAAGAAAACAAGAGCTTTTAGTCGGCTGATGACTGTGTTTCATTCCCTGAGATCCAGGCAAAGCAGACCCATATATAAACCATGGAATTTGATCACCAAAGTGACAGAACAAGCAAAAGAATCTTTGAATACTCAGGTCTACCAAAGCAACCCTTTCGTCTTCATGAGGTCAGCACTTCCCTGTTGGTCTTGAAGGTTAGTTTTAACACTTTGCTGTTCCCAACAGGTTTTCCATGGTTTTAGTCCCTCCAAAAGCCAACACAGCTCAGATGGTACCAGCAAGACTCTTGTCCATTGCCTGAATTGCTCTGGTCAGCTCTCTCAGTTTCAGATGGTGTTAAGAGGCCAAGAGACACAGCTTTGCTTTCAAATCCAAGACAATTTTGCTGAATTGACACTTAGAGGGATAATAATCCCATTTCGATGTTCAGTCAATCCATTCAATCCACAGGCTCTTTGGGAGAAAATGCATCCATAGTGTTGCAGACAGCCCTTGGAATCATTGATAAAAGGCTCATAAATGCTCTTTGTCAGGATGGACACTCAATATTTCCTCTCCAAATGTCTTTTGAAAGTCTTCTGCTCTCTTGACACTGGATCTCCCATTAGGCTTTTACCATTCAGCATGGAGCAACTTCCAAGTGATGTGATGTATCTGCTGAATCCAAAGTCTAAATATTAGCTAGGAGTCTGCAACCTGTTTGAGGCAGCTTTCTGTAAGTGCAGGTACATCTGTAGCTTCTATTAAAGCTACCAGTGGTGATTTATTTGCATGTGAGCACAGATGGTTTGGCCTTAACAGATGCACATTTTACAGTGGCTGAGGTTGGCAAAGCTCTCCTGTCCTTGCTCAAGGGGAGTCCCACCTGGGGAAACCCATGACTCGAGGCAGGTATCTCGGTTCTTGATTAAGTACCAGTTCCAGGCATGCTGTGGACACCAGTGCAGCAATAAGGAGTTGACACTGGTCATTTCACCAGCATCCAGAGATGTCAGCAAAGAACAGGTTGAGCTTGTGCCTATGAGCCATAGTGATGCACATAAGATGCCTAAGAAGACCTTTTCCTTTTGGTTTCCTCTGGCTCTCCTCAGAACCAGTCAGATCAGAATGAAGATGTCCCGCACCATTTTGAACCAAGTGTTCCCAGGCAAAACGAATACACTTGACCTAGGTGCAGGGCTTGACAACCTGACCTTATTGCAGGACTATCTACAGTCTTGTGGTCAGCTCAGGGTATGGACAAGGTGAACTCCATGTGTAAAACATGCCATAGACACCAAGTGGTTCAACATCATCCTGATCCAACAGTCTTGAAGGCAAAGGTGGAAAGGGATCATCCCGGAACACCAGAACTCCATTCAGATATGTGCACAGCTTTGGGATGGAAAAAGGCATTACGGATAATCATATTATGAGGGTTCAGAACACTTGGGAAGGGGATTTGACCACATTTTGGACACTGACAGAAGAGCACCAACTGTTCAGTTACTGGAACAACAAGGAAAAGTATTGGGAAAAGAGACTGCTTAAGAAGCTAAAATAGAAAGCTGTCATTTAGACTAAGTTACACCGAAGCAACAGGTATTCATCAAGTAATACAAGCACTCAAGATTTACCCTCGTAAGTTAATGGCAGATGTTTTGCATTTGTCAGAAATGTGCAGCTTTTTCTGGTTTAGAAAGAAATGTACCTTTGAGGCAATAACAAAGCAACAGAATCCGCCAAGTCCTTCTCCTGCATGAGGTCAGGACGTGTTGATCATCTTTAATCTAGCTTTTAAATAAGGTTCTCTATTAATAGATCCCTACAAATAAAAGCTCCCCGTGAGCAATCAATACAGCAAGATGTGCTACAAGTTCAGGGACAGTCAAGAAAGAATAAGCTCCAACTTGAAAGAAACACAGCCACATTTAAGAGCTAAATTCAGTTCATTAGAAACACTAGGGTTAAACACAAAGACCTGCCTGAGTTCACCACTGCTGTGTGGCCTGACTACAAAATGAAAGGCATCAATTTCACCAGTGCATTGGGCTTGATTTTCATTTGTACTCAGACCCCTTTACACCACTGTGTCAGCAGAAAGGGGCCTGAAAGTGCCTGTAAATTACAGCTCCTTTACTCTGGCAGAGTGGTATAAAGGGGCTCTGCCATCAATTTTCAAAGGCATCGCTTTCTCGAGTGGTACAGGATGCTTTCTATTAGCCATCAAAGCCTATTGCAGGACCACGGGGCTTACAGAGCGAGGGAAAAAGGGAGGCTGACCCTCTGGTGCAAAGTGGTCCAGAATAGTCTTGATCCTGTAATGGCCTTCACTAACCTTTGAAAGTATTTTGAGATGTATGGCTGGAAAATGTGATGCAAATGCTGGGGATTATGATTAACAAGAGCCAGGCAGTGACAGTGAGCCGCAGGATTTGGTAAAAAGCTGTAGCACAAACCCTTTTTGCTCCCTCCCCTGCCTTTGAATGAAGTTGTAGCTCACACACACTGCTGCAAACCTGGAGAGGAAGTGCTGCCCATCTGCAGAAGAAGTGGTGAGGGCATCTTCCACATACTGCCCTTTCATTTTGGGGTGAAAGCACCCATGAATAGGAGAGGGCCTCAGCACCCTCGCAGGGAAGAACTTCCTCCTTCTATCTAACTGAACTCCCCCTCTTTCAATCTGACCCCATCACCCCTTGTCCTGTCACTGCAGTCCCTGATGAAGAGCCCCTCTCCAGCATCCTTGTAGCCCCCTTCAGACACTGGAAGCTGCTCTGAGGTCTCCACGCAGCTTCTCTTCTCCAGGCTCAACAGCCCCAATGTTCTCAGCCTGTGAAATGGGGAGGAAGACACGTTCTCCCAAGGGTCTGCGCAAACCCCAGCTTCGGAAAAGAAGCATGGCATTCCCACACTTCCCATTGCACCCACATGCAGCTGGATTAACCCATCACAGGAATTAACTCTGTGTCTAATGCAAATCACTGGAGTGGAGTAACCACCTCTGCCAGTGAGAAAATGCAATTCATGTCTGTGGAGTGCCAAGCAGATAGGGGAAAAATGGCTTCATCCTGTTTGTTCTGCTGTGGATCCAGCAGACGTGGATGTTGGACCCGGATGATCTTTAAGGTCCCTTCTAATCCAAAGTATTCTATGGTTCTATGTCCTCCAGGGCACGGGTGTCCCAGTGAAGGAGGGAGCTCTTGGAGAAGGTCTCCCATGCATCTATTCTCATAGTGGGTTGCTTTCCCCTACGTAGGCAGGGTTGAGCTGCAGAGGTTCATTCCAAATGGGTACTCTCAGTTCTTGAGAGTTCACCTTCTAGGTTCTGCCACTGCAGACACAGGGTCAGCCTGGTGTCTATGTGAAACCAGGTTCGTGTTGAAGATCTCTTTGCTCCTGAAGGAATCTTTGCCCTACTGCCAACTTCCTAAGGACATTAGGAGACAGGGAGGTCAAGAGCTTCCACCACTGTCAAAGAAATCACTGGTTTAAGTCTGGTTTTAGAATCAGTATGTTTCAAATTCTTCACATTTTTGAGGCTTTTCTCCAAGGAAAAGGGAAAGCATCCATGCATGTCTGTGGTTTTCAGTAAGATCTCACCCAACTGCATGAATCCTGGACCTGCGGTACTACAAAAAGCCAACAAACAGCCCACAATAAGAACACTCAGAGGTTTTTATCCATTGCTGCCTTGATTTCAGTACCCTCCTGATCCAAAGCTTCCTCTAAGGGGGCTCCTTGATGCATCTTCCTACTTTTGACTAAAAACTGAGCCTCAGGATCACTTTCTAAAGAGATTTTCTTCTTGTGGAGAGGGTAATGACAGGAAAGGAGATGCCTTTCTTGAGACTACTGCCAGAGGTCTGCTCTTCTTCTTTATTAAAGACAAGAAAGGAGGGATGCAGAGAAAGTGCCCATGACACACTAAGCAAACCTTTGGGTGGATGCAAGAACATCTACTTCTCTATAAATGTATGTGGACACATAGCACATGGGCCAAAACTTTACTTCCAATAAGCCATCTAGAACAGAAAGCCAAACCTGCCTTATGTGTGCTCTACAAGAAAGTAATTTCAAATCCCACATTTAAGCCAGTCAGTTTAATGCTGACTACAAGGATCTGAAGCCAGGAGATGCCAAGAGCTGGCTAGATTTAAAAGACTAGCTGCAACTCCGTAGGCTAATGGCTAATCTTTCATCTTCCTACCTACACACAGCATGCAACCATCTTCAAAATGTACAGCTCGTCCCAGCTCCTTCATGGTGCATAATAATTCCTTCTTTGTTAAATATTCAAAGGGCTTCAGAAGGCTGAAGCTCCGGCAAGGGAAAAAGATGACTTTATGTTCTATCTGCATATGTCAAGGCAGAGAAGCAGGAGAGGAAGAGAAGAGGAAACCCTGCTTCCATTTTTCATATAAAACCTATTTAAAATTGACTTGACTTCCTCAGTTAATTCATCTTCTTCCAGCAACTTTAATCCTTAAACGGTTACTGTTAAAAAGAAGTTTGTATTTCCTCAAAAGACAAGAGCAAAAGAAAATGACTTTGTCATATCTGACTGGTTCGGAAAATACAAAATCCAATTCTGAAGGAGTGCAGATAAGGGAAGAGCCATGGAAGAGCCATCAGCTTAGCAAACACTAAATAATGAAGAATGCAGAGACTGCCCAGCATGATAAAGCACTCTATTAGCAAGACTGGTTTTAAATGAGTGATAATTGTGGCACAGCCACAGCAAAAGGTTATTGAATTTTTATCTCTAGGAAGGGGCTTTTCACAGCCTAACCAAAAAGCCACCAACAGGCAGTCCTCTTTTTAGCATTGCCCAAGCCATGTCCATACCTGCCCAGTTCCACTGTGTGGTTTCTGAATACTGATGGCTATTCCTATAAATCACAGAATCACAGAGCGGTTTGGATAGGAAAGGGCCATAAGATCATCCAGTTCCAACCCCCTTGCTCCAAGCCCCTGTGTCCAACCTGGCCTCCAGCACTGCCAGGGATGGGGCAGCCACAGCTTCTCTGGGCCATCACCCTGGGCCAGCGCCTCAGCACCCTCACAGGGAACAGCTTCTGCCTTAGCTCCAACTTGAACTCCCCCTGTTCCGGTCTGAACCCATCACCCCTTGTCCTGTCACTGCAGTCCCTGATGAAGAGCTCCTCTCTGGTATCTTTGCCCATTTGCAGCCAAGGAAGCTTTGCTGGAAAAGCTACCAATTTTCTACTAGGAAGGAAGACAGGAACACCACCACCATGTTATGGACTTGTTGAAGATCCTATTTCTGGCAGTGCACCAAAGATCCTGGTCTCAGTCACTCACTAAGTGCTTTGCTGGTGCCCTGAGTGAGATCAAGATGTAATCTCGCATTGCTGGGCCAGAAAACAGAAATGATCAAAGACCTGTATGTGTGATCTCATGATGCACTGGGCCAACATATGGTAAGCATGGAAGATAAACCCTGACTACTGCTACCAGCAATCAGATTACTCCTCTTGTTCAAGCACAGACACTTCAACACAGCATCTAGTCCAAGGAGAGAAAAAGCAGAAGACAGAGTTCCTCAAAGGAAAGTGCTGTCCACCCAAAGTCAGCTACCCAAAAAGTGAGCTGGGTGACCAACAGCCCATTAACTTGTGTATGAGAACCACTGATTCCAGCTGATTTGAACTGGAGCGCTTGGGTTTCATGTGGACATGTCTTAATGTCAAAGTTACTGATGCTGAAATGACGAAGCTGGCTGCACCTATGGTGATCTGAATCCTAACCTGGTGAGCTTCAGTGAGTAGCAGAAACCCCTTATTTAGCTTAGCTTTCAGTCAGTTATTTCCCTTTCTCCTTTCCCCTTATGATCACTGCTGTGGCTTTCAGCAATGATGCTCACATATTCAGATGATCAAAGACAACAGAAGAGAACAGAATAACTCAGATGACAGTTGAGTGTTATGGGATTAACATTGTCTAGTCTTTGAAACAATAGGTAGTTCCCATTTTAATGCCTCCCGCTCAGTCCAAGCACATTCACGCTACTCCTCCTGCCCAAGTGGGATGGAAAGAGGCTTCTTACCTCATTTTTCCTCTGCTGTTCACTCTTATTCTTCCCCAAAAGAATCACACTCCCCTCTATATCACAGGAGCTTGCTGGATTTGTAAATACATCCAAATTATTCCACCACCTCTGCCCTGTGGCATCTCTTTTTACCTCTCCCATATAGATTGCAGTCAGCAATATTGATGATCCATTTATGAGATATACTCCACCAGATTTCATTTACAACCAGGAGATCAAGAGCCTCTAACGTTTTCCATCACTCCTCGTTCTTCCTCTTGTTTCAGATCCTCCTGACACTTGTGTACAGGTATTTTAATGCATTGTTATAAAGTTATTACAAAGGAAGATGAATTTTTATTGTCAGGAGGAAGCTGCCAAGTGAAATACTACACTTTGTACTTTTATGTTCATTCACTGCTCCGTGTAACATCCTATCAGAAAGCTGAAAGTCAGGCTCATGCCCTTTAATGCTTGGAAAATACTGTTAAATAATCTAAGTTTCAACTAGAAGTGAAACTATAAACGATGCTTTGATTTTTAACAGCTTCTGACGGTTAGAGCACAACTCCTCAGCCCCAGGTACTCCCCCAGAAATTAAAGTGCTGTGAACAAACGTCTGGCTAATGAACACTGATTGTATTTTCCATTGGGTTTGGGTTTCCTTTGTTTCAAAAAGATCTCATCCTGTGAAAGCAGAGGTCATTCAGGTACTGAGAACTCACAGTATGCGTTACGGGAATGTTAAAGCTACCTGTAGTATTTTGGGTCTTTGTTAGCTGGTGGGATAATCTTCATTATCCTTCTGGATCCCAGTGATCTGATGGTGGACAGGTGGAGTGAAAGGTTTCGAGGTCCTGCTCTAGAGCAGAGTTATGAGCCACAGGAAGGACTGTCAGTCAACCAGAGATGCACTGCTGTCAAGGGACAATGGTCCAGGTTGAACGGGGCTTGGAGCTAGCTGCTCTAGTGGAAGGTGTCCCTGCCCGTGGCATGGGGTTGGAACTGGATGCGCTTTAAGGTTCATTCCCACCCAAACCAATCCATGATTCTATGATAATAACTTTTACAGAAATATAACACTATGACTTTATTTAGCACCTACAAATATCCCAGAAAATAAGGCTGAGGTGATTTTTAATGCCAAATTCCTGTAGGAGCTCAGAAGACCTGGCTGCCCACAGTCCTGCTCCTCTGTGGGTACCTTCCCTAGGACCCTGCTCCATGCACATGACAAAGTGCAGAAATGCCATGTGTCCTCACTACACCCCCATGTATCCTGGGATCCACCAAGTTGTGTGGACTTTTATATGCAGTGTTTTTCATAGAATCATAGAATAGGTTGGGTTGGAAGGGACCTTAAAATGCCATCTGGTCCAACCCTGCTGCAATAAGAACGGACACCTTCAACTAGATCAGGTTGAAGCACCACACTCAGCCTGGCCCTGAATGTCTCCAGGGATGGCACATCTACCACCTCTATTTTCTTCTCTGCTTCTCATTGACAACACAGTGTAGATGCCTCCTCTGACACCCGAGGCAGCTGCATTTAATATAACCCCTAGACAACAGTGGGTGTTCAGTATTTATAAAACACATACTGTTTTACTACAGGGATCTAGGGCAGTATGAATTGCTCCAACAAATACACAGCCACATCCCTGGGGTCTGTCTGTGGCCCAGGATAGCTCTTGGGAATGGCTCAATAGCCAGGTGTGACCCAAACCTTTGTCCTAGCAGAAGCTTAATCCCAGGTCAGCTGAGCTGTAGGTGGCTCACTGTAAGTTACTAACAGTGGAAAGGTGGAAAAGCAGCAGAGCTGAGGTCTGTTTATGCTGAGCTCTACTGCTGGGGCACAGCAACAGCCCTCCTCTGAATGTGACCCTGTGCAGACAATGCCAGTGACAGCAATAAGAGAAGCAACACTAATCACAGCTCTAGCACTTCCCAGACACAGAACTCACTATTCCCTGGGGGAAGCACAGAGAAGTGAAATGATCTCACAAAGGTAATGCAGGCAATCCCTGATGGCCACAAGCATCTCCAGGCTCCTCTGTCTCTGCCCTTCTGGCACTTTGCTTCACCAAGGGCTGTTTCTGCTTTCGCATCAGTGCCCTGGTGACATGGACATGAGGGCATTCCTCATTAAAAGCTGTGCAGTTTCTCTCCTGAATGTATAATACCCATCTATTTTTAAATATTCAGTGATCTAGCGATGCTTTAAAGGAAATGAAACCTGTCTCAACACTGATACCTGCTCCTGTGCAGGGACAGCTGAAAAGCTCAAGCTCTGAAAGCCCCTTCAGAGCTTATGCTAGAAGTGATGCTCCTGGCACTCTCATGTAGTGCCCACCACAGGCTGAGCAGATGCCACACCGCAGCATTCAGTAGGAAGAAAGAGATGAAGCTGCTTTGTTTTCTGCTTCCCTCTGACAAAAACCTGCTCTGAAATCAAGAACAAAAGATGCCCACTCCTGCTCTGATCACATATTTATGCTGAATGTTTTCCATTTCTAAGACAAAGGCTCTCCTATGGGAGCTACTTACTCTGGGAGGCTGAGAGGCTGGTGAAGGCTGCCTTGGTACGACCTGCTAACCACTCCAGGCTCTCGTGCATGTTGGCCAAGGCCTTCAGGTCGCTGACATCCCGCAGGATCTCTTGCTGAGGGATGAGTTTATCTCCCAGGTTGCCAATGAGAACTTCCGACTCTTTGCCAAAAGCAGCCCTGAAATGCAAAGCAAAGCCAAATTCAGAAACACAGCACAGGACAGCAAGGGGAAGACATCAGTTACATCATGGAGAAGGTCCAACCGCCAAATGTAGAACTGTTGGAGCGTGGGGTCTCAAGAATATTGGCTGGAGGAGTTTGAAGTCTTGCTACAGCGAATGACACCTCTTTCTCAGGCAGGTTATTTTCTATCCTTCTCTCTGCATTTACAGTCTCTGACTTACCCCTCATAGTTACAAACTTCATCCCAGTCAACTCCCACACTTCTCCCTTTCCGCCCAGCATTTACACCTTGCTGAGACATGCAGGTGCTTTCCGTGTCTCCCTGCTGTATGCATCAATCACATACAGCACTCTTAATCTTTCCTTTTAGATCAGCTCTTCCAATCCTGAGGCAGGTTTTTTTTCACACATCTATCTAAAGAAATCTCCTGTGAAACCTTATGACAAAGTGACATATCAGTCCATGCATTATTTTAGTTGCAGATAGCACCTAAGGGAAAAATGATGACCAAGACAAATGTGTTCACTGCCCGAAAAGCTGCAAAATGTTCTTTGAAGGTGTATAACTGCTCACTCCATTGTCACACTCCACCTTTTGCATTCAGATTTGGCTTTCCCAGAGCTTGTCTCCACGAAGAGCATGGTTTGTTAAGTCCCATTTCTATAGCACATGTTCTCATGGCTTTTGCAGGTACAGGACAAGAAACCAGCAGGACTTTTTGTGTACCGTTAGGATGGAGAAAATCAGGACATGCTTCCTACATCTAATTACATCAGCTCCTGCCTGAAACCAAGTGCATCCATTGAAAGACTGGAAGTGCCAGCACATTCACCAGGGTCCTCAGTACCCCCGTCCCATCATTAGTTGCTCTTTTTGGTACAAATTTACATTCCACTTCCATTCAACTTTGCAAATCTCCACTTCCTGTCATTAGCTCCTTTATGAACTCACAATGAGGAATCATGCTGCTGAGCATAATAGCTGCAACGAGCTGCAGCAAAATAATCCCATCAGTGGCATTTCATATACTATCGAAGCAGTTTTAGTGCCAGGGTCTCCCTAGATTGGTGGACTTCACTTGAGGAGGAAACAAAGAGAAAGCGAAAAGAACACCCCTGAAATGGTTTTAAATTGCTCAGTTGAATTCATTAAAGGCAAAAGTAAAAATAGCCTTCATTAAAGGAATCTCTTTGAGGATTTTCTTCTGCTTGACAATAGAAAACACACTGCCTTGGGCTCTATCCTGCGTGCGGTGGTTTGGGAGGAATCCTTATGTGTTAGCTATGTCTGCGCACTGAGACACAGGATCCGGTGAACTATAGCAGTGGTAAATCAGCTATTCCTGGGGCTAATTTTGATCCATTCCAGCTATTGGAAATATGCTAAATCCTTTCTGAACTGCAGGAAAGCTCTTTGCAAGCTTCCCTGACCAAGCATTTCTTAGACAGTCATAAAAGGATTCAAATACTTAACCAAAGTCCAAACAGGTGCCTGAAAAGGAATACAAGGCTGAAGCAGGTGGACAAGCTCATAGGTGGGGTAGACCACTGTTTTTTGGGTGAAGCATGACCAGAACAACAGAGTCCTGCTCCAGCTCTGGGGCAGCAGCACAAGAGGGACCTGGAGCTGTTGGAGCGAGGGCAGAGGAGGCCATGGAGCTGCTGCGAGGGCTGGAGCAGCTCTGCTCTGGAGCCAGGCTGAGAGAGCTGGGCTGGGGCAGCCTGGGGGAGAGAAGGCTCCTGAAGGGGAGACCTGAGAGCAGCTCCAGGGCCTAAAGGGGCTGCAGGGAACCTGGAGAGAAAGGGGCTTGGGCCAAGGGCCTGTAGGGCCAGGCCAAGGGCAATGGCTTGAACCTGCCCCAACAGGGGAGCCTGAGCTGAGCTCTGAGGCAGAAGCTGTTCCCTGTGAGGGTGCTGAGGCGCTGGCCCAGGGTGATGGCCCAGAGAAGCTGTGGCTGCCCCATCCCTGGCAGTGCTGGAGGCCAGGTTGGACACAGGGGCTTGGAGCAAGCTGCTCCAGTGGAAGGGGTCCCTGCCCGTGGCAGGGGTTAGGACTGGAACTGGAGGAGCTTTAACATTCCTTCCAATCCAAATCAGTTCATGATCCTATGATTCTTTAAAGTAAAACACATTATTGACTTCTACAGCAACCTCAGAACACGTCACTTAACTCTATCCACCTACAAACACTCAGATACAATCATCTGCTCCTGTGGAGCAGAAGACATTTCATAGATATGCTTTCTTCCCTCCAACCAAAGCACTCCTGTTAACTTAGACTACCAAATCCCACTGGCAACTGCATAAATCACTCGGAAATGTAAGAAATGAAACGTGATGAATTTCTACCTTCATTAACACGGCCTCCCAGTACAAATCACCACAGAAAAGGCACTTCTTATGGAAAACCCCATTTGAGAGCTGTAAATGAGGAGTCACCACCACACTGCTGCCCACAACCACGATTACCAATTCATTCTGATCACAGGGGCAACTCTTCTGCCTTCCCACATGCAAAGCAAAACAGTTTTGGCACTGCTTTGGATGGATAGCCTGGGCATGAATAATGCAGTGCTTTCAGGAAGGCTGGGGAAAATCTATATCGTATAAACCAGGGTGTACTTCCTACTTCTGTTCCTGTTAGGAATACAAATAAGGTCTTCTAGGGGAAGCTGTACTCTTTAAATGCTGTTGGGATCAATGCGATTCTGCCCCTCGCTCTAAACCAACAGAAGTTGGTATCAAAAGGGCAGCAAATGCATTTGTTTTCTTTAATACATATCTTTGACTGCAGAAACCCCAATTTACAAACCAAAACCAGTAATAGAGACAACCTTCAGCAAGCAACTCCCTTTTAGAAGATACCTATAAAGAGTTCTAGTGGATGCCTCTCCTATCAGTTTAAACCTGCTGTTAGCAAACATCTCCCAGAAGCTAGTTTTTGCTGGTGTTCGGATGCCTGCTTGAGAGAATATTCACTACAGGCCTTTGTCTTTACAAAGCTTGCAAGGCTACACTTAGCAGAAGGATACAAAACCCCCAAACAACCGAATATCCAACCCGAGCTCTGCTTTTTTGAATACCTGCCTTCAAACAGCACCGTCAGACCTTTGATTCCCATAGTTTCTCAGCCATTGCTTGTCACGTTTGTGTCTGTATGTGTGTATCTAACACAGAGCCAGCACATATGCAGAGATGTGCAGCCACCTTCTGCATTTGATCGATGAGGTTTTGATGTTAGCCTTGGCTTGAACTACCACGACTTTGAGAATGCCAGTCTCATCCTACCTCAGGCAGGAAGTCTGCTCTGGACTTTGCCAAAGCGTCTGGGAAAACAAAAGATGCTGCAGCTCTTGGTGAGCACCCAAAGATGGAAATGTCCAGCCCCAGAGATGATATATTTGATAAAGTGAGAAAAACCTCATTATCAAGTGGTTCGTAACAGTGTGTTTTACAGGCCTGTACCAAAAGACAACGCTCCTCTGTCCAGCGATCAATTCCGCTGTGCGTATACCCACTCTCAAGATGGAAATTAATGCTGCAGATCAACTGCACTGCCAATAAAGCAGATCCAAGAGCCTTTCTCCACTGTCCAGCTGTTTCTTTGTGGGAGCTCACTCTTCCTCACACTGATACTGATAGTGCTGCCACACCGCTTCATTGCCCTTTAGTCTCGACCCCCACGGGATTTGTGTGCACTGCAACTGGGTTCTTTGTTAAATCTCTACTTTGTCGAAGCAGGCTGACTGCTCTAGCTTAATCCTCGGATTAACAAAGCATCTCATTTTGTTTCCCTTTGTTAAACCATCCTAATTTCTCTGGTTTTTTAACTTTCCAAGCATAGTGACCAGCAACACTTCAGCTTTAGATTCACCCTGTTCTCATGGATACTGTGCAGGATGCATAGCACATCCTTGACACAGCACCAGCACGTATGGTTCCCCAAAGAAGTTTCCTGTAGGCCGACCACCTTCCCCCTCCTCTCCTCCAGCAACCAAGAGCAGTGGTGATACAAACAGCAAGGTGCTGTTAATACAATTAAACAATCCACTGAGCAAAACTGCCTGGAAAGAGAATCACAGAAGCATAGAATCAACTGGGCTGGAAAAGACCTTTAAGATCATCAAGTCCAACTGTTCCCCCGGGACTGGCAAGTTCCCCACTAACCCATGTCACTAAGGGCCTCAACAGAGGGACTGATGACAATATGCAAGGCTTTCCCTCATCCATATTTCAGCATACATGAGAGCACAGGAAACTTGTTTGAGGGGGAAGAAAGGCCAGTGAAGAGCATGTGTGATAAATCAAGACCACTGCTATGTTTAAGGCACTCTGGCCATGCCGGAGCAGGGCTGAAAAGGAGCCAAGTGCCCACATCACTACTGCAGAAAGAGGAAGGAGGTGTCTGATGTACCTTGGCAGCAGTTTCATGCTCACTTACTGCTCCTCTCCCTTTCTCTGCCAAGAAATTAGTGTCATTTATTCCTTCATCAAACAACACTGAGGAAAAGGAGACCTTGGAGCAGCCTTCCAATACCTAACGGGGGCCTATGAGAAACCTGGAGAGAAAGGGGCTTGGGCCAAGGGCCTGCAGGGCCAGGCCAAGTGGAATGGCTTGAACCTGCCCCAACAGAGGAGACTGAGCTGAGCTCTGAGGCAGAAGCTGTTCCCTGTGAGGGTGCTGAGGCGCTGGCCCAGGGTGATGGCCCAGAGAAGCTGTGGCTGCCCCATCCCTGGCAGTGTTGGAGGCCAGGTTGGACACAGGGGCTTGGAGCAAGCTGCTCCAGTGGAAGGGGTCCCTGCCCATGGGAGCAGGGGTTGGAGCTGGGGGAGCTTTAAGGTCCCTTCCAGCCCAAACCATTCCATGATTCTATGATGAGTCTATGAAAACACTTGCTGGGAGGGAGCATGGAGCTGGAGAAGGAAGGGGGGACACCAAGCAAGTCCCTTGGGAGACCTCTGGAGCACATGGACCCGATGAGGACCTACCATCCTTTCTCACACCCTTGCAACCACAGACCTCAGAGGGATGATTTCCATCGATGACTGCAGATAAGAAGCAAAGAGATGAATTGAAACCGCAGCTAAAAGCAGTGGGCAGAGCTGTGGCTGTAGAGGAAATACCCTANCTATGAAAACACTTGCTGGGAGGGAGCATGGAGCTGGAGAAGGAAGGGGGGACACCAAGCAAGTGCCTTGGGAGACCTCTGGAGCACACGGACCCAATGAGGACCTACCATCCTTTCTCACACCCTTGCAACCACAGACCTTAGAGGGATGATTTCCATCGATGCCTGCAGATAAGAAGCAAAGAGATGAATTGAAACCGCAGCTAAAAGCAGCGGGCAGAGCCGTGGCTGTAGAGGAAATACCCTAAAAGTATCTATTAAAGTGTGAACAAAGACACAAATGCTCTAGGATGAGCTGGCAAAACAAGGATTACTGCTTTGCCACGGTGTTATAACAAATCCACATTAAACTGAACATCCATGACGACGTCAGTGAAAACAATTACTGGGTAAAAAGCTTGCTGTACAACTCAATATAAAGCACTTAGAATACCTACTGTATATTATATATACAGTCTTAAAACATGATACACATTACAATGGGAATTGTATTATGACAGTATTTGCATGAGCCTCACTGCAGCTTTGCAGCTTCTTTCGGATCAGTAGGTTTTCCTCTGTATTTATGTCATACAGAAGTTTTACAACCCATTTGTTTTCTATTCCTACACTTGAGCCATAGTGACAGCCTGAACACCTCGATAAGAACTGTACACACAAACTACCCAGGCAGACAGTTCTGCCCTTGGTCGATTCAGGGAGATTCCCCTTATGTTCTTACTCATAAAGAAAGAGAGAAAAGGTGACTTCTGGCTTCACCTTGCACCAGCATTTGTTCAACCACCAGAAAGAAATCATGCAAGCACCAAAACAAGCAACCCATGTGGCCAATTTGCTGCAACCATTTGCTGCTGCAAGAACAATGAATCCCTTCCTGCTGAAGGAGCCATTTCACTTGGTTCAAAGACTCGGCACCTGAAGGTGTTTTAAATATTCAGCACATCCAAACAGCATTTGTAGCCCTGATGAAAAGCTGCTGCAAAACGATCCTCAATGGATATAAACTCACTCTGACAACCTAAAGGATTCGGTTTTAAAGGACTGCAGAGCCAGCTCATCCTAAAATCCAGCTTTGAGGTTCCTTGAGTCTCCACAACTTCTGCATCTCTGTTAGGGACCGGCAGGATCAGTGCTGCAAATCTCTGCTGTGAGGCTGCAGCACTGTCAAGCAGCAGCCATCACTAATTGACAATTTGAAGCTGTAACATCACAAACCATCTTCTCACTTCCATTTATTTGAATATTCTGGTCTTGTTAAGTTTCTATCATACAATTTATCACAGCAGACAAGGAAGAGATGTGGAGTACACTGCAGCTCTAATGATGTGATTTAGCGATACACAATCTTGTTAAAGCAGGAGCTGTTATTAAAGCTCTGTGGAGGAGCTGAACCTTTTCCTTCTTCTTCCTCCATCCCTGCTATGCAGTTTAGGGGCATGGATTATCCCCCAAAATTGTACTGGAAGAGCTGGGCATTGCTGCTCTCATTCCAATAAACAATGCAATCTGCAGGATTAATGAATCTGAAGCTGGGACAGTCTTCTTAGATTCAGGTTCAGAACAGAATCATCAGGTTCAGAACATAATCCTCAACAAACCCCAGCCCAAATCCTCCAGAATCATTTTGCCATCACAAGACAAAGCAAAGGCAGAAGGAAACCTCTCAAATACAGAAGTGTCCTGTGAAGATCCAGTTGCTCACTCAATTTTACACCTCTCAGATGAGACTCTTGATAGCAACAGGATTTAGTATCAGCTGTGCTCATGGTGAGGCAAATTTTCCTGTAGGATCCAGAGAAGGGATCTAGAAACCCATTTCACATAAAAGAGCAGACTGTCATCCAACGAAAACGACTCACACCTTGGATGCAGGGTCCCAGCACAGGGAAATGTTGTCTACAGTCTCCTGCCAATCTTATGAAATGATCCTTTCACCCTTTAAAGTATGGGGAATACAACAAATACAGCCTGAGAAATTGGACAGGGGGATCTTTTACTCTTCAGAGACAAAGACACAAGGAAAGAGAGACAGAAAGGATACAACTGAGAATGGGAGGGAGACCTAAGAGGTAAAGAAAGGAGCAGCATCAACTAAACCAAGGGAAGAGAAGCAATCCTAATAAGCAGTTGGGAAAGTGTAACTGCCATTTGGGATGATTTGGTGAAGGGTCTGCTGTTGCCAGGTATTATTTCATATTGCTTGAATATACCCCATCCTTTTGGTGCAGGGCAGGTGAGGATGAGCATCCTCATGTGAACAGGAGGAGATGCTGAGGGGGAAGCAGCAGGCAGCTGGAGCACCCTGCAGTCAAATTATAGAATCACAGAATCACCACAGACTGGTTTGGGTTGAAGGGACCTCAAAGCTCCTCCAGCTCCAACCCCTGCTCCCATGGGCAGGGACCCCTTCCACTGGAGCAGCTTGCTCCAAGCCCCTGTGTCCAACCTGGCCTCCAACACTGCCAGGGATGGGGCAGCCACAGCTTCTCTGGGCCATCACCCTAGGCCAGCGCCTCAGCACCCTCACAGGGAACAGCTTCTGCCTCAGAGCTCAGCTCAGTCTCCCCTGTTCTCCCAGGTCCAAGCCATTGCCCTTGGCCTGGCCCTGCAGGCCCTTGTAGAAAGTCTGCATTGTGGCTTGATCTTCAGACCAACATGAGCTTTCCAGCCAAAAGTGCTGCCCGTGAATTACCACATTCCTCAGCCCCCCAAGGATGTAGCTCCCTCTGTCCACAGCACCCTTGCCCTTGCTGCAGAGCTGCACTGAAACCCAAGAATTTCTGCTGTAGCTCGAGTGTGACCAGATCTGACGCTCCTTTTACATTGCTTTTCCTTATCAAAGGCAAACCTGAAAATGATGCATCTTTGGGATTTATCACCAACGCATCTGGTTCAGTAATGAACTGAAGGCTAACCTTTACATCGTGATAAGGGCAGCGCATTTCACACTCGCCCCAGTGCCAAATAGCCTTCAGAACTTTAATTATACGTATAGAGGCATGACTTTTCTTTCCTTTCTCCCCTTGCCAAGTTCTGAGCTACTAGAATATGCTCGATCAGGTCCCTTTATCAGGCCAACCCCACCAGAATATTAATGGGGAGATTCTGCTAGTATCTCACCCTGCCTTTTGACATCTATTCATAAGACGTAGTGATGGGTTAGGAAAACAAAATCAATCACTGTCAATGCAGATATGCACGAGGCTGGGGTTTCCTGCAGAGACATCACATTTGGATTCTTCTTCTTAATTAAACAAATAAGTTAGAGGAAACCTAAGGAGGGGGAGAGAAGGAAAACTGTGCCCTGAGATCTCTTCCTGCCACAGCAAAAACACTGGTGGTAAACTTTCAGGACATGCTTAATTTAGCAATGTTCATAAAGGGATAGCACTGAGTAGTTCAAGTATTGCTGTCAGTCTCGGTTTATGTCCAAAAAGAGCATGCTCCCACGTTTCATCAAGCTTAAACTTTCCTTTCCAGAAAAGGATGCTTAGTGCTGTCCCTGCTAACTGAGGAGTTTGGGATACATTAAAACAGATGAGTATCTGTATATCTTGGTTGGTTAAAGTGATAAGGAAACTTACTCTCCCAGGCTCTCCCATCACAGCCATGACCCTAACAACCAAGCTATCCACTTCCCTTTGGCTCCACTGCAGTGTTTAGGCAGAGATGGCTATGCAGAATCATTCCCAATTCATCAGCAGTGCCAAGAAGAAGAGAAAGAAGCAACAGCAGCAAAGAAATCATGTTCCTTTGTATTAGGGGAAAGTCTGAAGACAAAAAGCCTGTTTCAATGGAAGGAAGATGACACAGAACTGGACAAGCAGTTAACTTTCTTTTGCAGCTTTCAGGAGAGATCTATTCAAGCACCTACAGATTCCTGAGGAGGTTTCTAAGCCATGGTGCTTACCATCTATGGCTAAAACTGGTCCAGACCAACAACTATCACTTAAACGAACGCTACAGAAGCATTCACACAGGAGTCTGAGGCACTGAAGCTTAATAAATGATGCTCTGTGCAAATAGATACTGAGAAAAGAACTTTGTCCTCATGTTTAGGCTAAACCGCAGACATGGTAGAGGGCCTTTTCCCTGTGAATTCAGTGTAAATGACTTAGAGATTTCACATTCTAACACCTCTCATAGAATTTCACAGAATACCTCAATTAATGGAGAGTAAAATGACAATATTGGAATAAAATGCCTAATAGGATCAAAATGTTGGCACTGCTATAGCATTAGATGGAGCTTGGGCATCAGATTTAGCCTGGCCAGGAATTTACACTATGTTCAGCCTGTAGTACCCAGCTTTGCATCCATGGGAGCTTTGGTGTCCTATGCTGATACCTCAGGAACCACAGTAAGGGCCAAGAGGGCATCCCAGCACCCTTCTACGCCAAGAAACAAGGGATGAATGTGAAGGCAAGGATGGAGGCTAGGACTGGATCAATGTATCTCAAACCACTCAGGGACTGACTACACAAAGACTTCACAGGCTCCGCATCCTCACTCTTCCAGTATCACTGAATGTTGTTTGAAACACTGGCAACGCTGATGATCCCCACTGCAGTATGAGCAAACATTTCTGTGACTAGACATATTTTATCCTCTTCCTCAACCCTCTCTCTAGACTTCATCATCTTCATATTGTTGTGCTTGCCTTGAGTGAATGAGTACAGTCACAATCTGGGCAAATTAGACTTGTTATTTTCAACAGCTTCACTTACTCCTCCAGTTTTAAAGCCAAATGTCAATCAAGGAAGTGATGAATAGTGATGGGGATGCACAGGCAAGCTTTTTGACTCACTGGAATGACGAGGAGGACGCATCAAGGATTCAGACACTGAGCCATTTACAGTGTGCAGGGAAAGGCCATCTGCCTACTTACAGGCTTCCACTTGCCTCAAAGGGTAGAAATAATCTGTTTTGGACACAGAAAGTTGCTTCTGAAAGAATCTGATCTGGAGGGGCCAATATATATCATATGACTCCCTTACATAGCTCCTGGGGTTGGGATGGAGGAGAAATATCACCAGGTCATGGTTCAAATGGAAGACAGCTTTGGTGATGCCAGTGTCCTGCCCAGTACAACCCATTGGCTCCTCCATTAGGTTGCAAACTGCAGTTTTCTTCATTGCTGGGGTGATCAGAGTGGCACCATCAACCAGGAAAAGTGTTTGACTGAATCAAAAATAACCCTTTCTTTCCCCTTCCAATCCCAGCCACTGTCCTGACTTGGTTTACAAGCATAATTCGTCATATAGCCTTGTCTGAACAACAGAGAGAGCAGACAGGAGCTTGTGTGCAGTTGTGGTGTCCTCAACATCCAAAGGACATGGAGCTGTTGGGACAAGTCCAGAGGAGGCCACGAGGATGAGCAGGGACTGGAGCATCTCCCATACAAAGACAGGCTGGGAAAGATGGGGCTGTTGAGGCTGGGGAAGAGAAGGCTGCGTGGAGACCTCAGAGCAGCTTCCAGTATCTGAAGGGGGCCTCTAGGGATGCTGGGGAGGGGCTCTTCATTAGGGACTGTAGTGACAGGACAAGGGGTAACGGGTTCAAACTGAAACAGGGGAGGTTTAGATTGGATCTAAGGAAGAAATTCTTTGCTGTGAGGGTGCTGAGGCCCTGGAATGGGTTGGCCAGGGAGGTTGTGAGTGCTCCACCCCTGGAAGTGTTCAAGGCCAGGTTGGATGAAGCCTTGGGTGCCATGGTTTAGTGTGAGGTGTCCCTGCTTATGGCAGGGGGGCTGGAACTGGATGATCTTAAGGTCTCTTCCAACCCTGACTATTCTATGATTCTAAGCTGGCACTGCCACTGAAGCTCCTCTTTGAACTATGGCCTCCCTCCCTTCTGGGCTTTTTGCAAGTGAGAGGAAGCTTTGCTTTGTCCTTTCCCTTGAAGGATAATAGATAGTTCCAGTACTTAAAGAGGCTGACAAGAAAGCTGGAGAGGGACTTGGACAAGGGCCAGTAGGGGTAAGACAAGGGGGAATGAACAAGGCCTCTTCTAACCCAAACCAATCTATGATTCTGAAATCCTATAAACAGCTTCATGATTGTTTATCTACCAATATGACTGATAAACAAAGCCCAGAAACATCCCTCAAACAGGCTATCTCCTAAATGATTTCTCAATACCATCAACTGAACCAAATCCAGGCAACATACAGGGAGTTCTCAGTTCAGCAAAGCTGGTGCCTTGTGATTGGCCAAGAGGAAACAGCCTCAAGCTGCACCACAGAAGGTTTAGGCTGGAGACGAGGAACAACTCCTTCCCCAAAGGGTGCTCAGGCATTGAACAAGGCTGCCTAGGGCAGGGCTGCAGGCACCGTCCCTGGAGGGATGTAAGAGGCATGCAGACATGGCACTTGGGGACATGGTTTAATGGTGGACTTGGCAGTGCTGGGTTAGCAGCTGGACTCAATGATCTTAAGGGTCTTTTCCAACCTAAATGATTCTATGATTCTGTGACTTTCTCACACCTGGGCACACAGGAGCTACACGAACACCACCATTACTTCATTTCCAGCAGGTTTTACCATCGTTGATACTCTCCCTGAAATCCATTTACAACTTAATTAATCATTTTACCTTATAAAGTCTTCCTCCTCCTCTCTCTTGGGTCTCAGTTGCTTGGGCTGAGCCATGTTGCTCCAGTTGGGCAGAGATTTCAGGAGCCTGCTGATATCATCATCTTTAGCCCAGGACGCACTGATCACCAGCTTTTCATCCGACTGCACGATGCTCCTATGGGGGAAAGCAGCAACAATCATATCAGTGAGGAGCAAATTGTGTTTTTCATGCCATTCTGCACATATCCATTAAATTCCCTGTCACATACAAGTGTGCATTAAGCAGTACAGAATGTGTCCAAAGAGGAATTCAACAAAGAGCTCATCTGGACAGCATGGCAACGCAGGTGGGCAGGATATAAAATCCTCTTCAACTCTTGATGCACTTTGATAGAGTCATTCTCCCCACCCTTGAAATCATTCAGCTTACAATCATTCACACAACTGGAGGAGGTCATTCTGTACTATGAAAGAGAGAAGGTAGTTTCACTGTGGCTCATGTGTTGCCTGCAGTCTCAGTCGAGCTCGCCAGCCGCTGCTGATGCTGTTGTGACTGCAGCGTGGAAACCTGCCCAGGAAGACCTGGGTGGAAGCCACCAGCTCACCACACACCAGCTGGGCCAGCCTGGGGACCAGGTCTGAAGCACTGAAAGGAAATGAAAGGTCCAGGATCTTCTCTCCATCTACTAATAGAGATTTCAGCTAAATCGTATGTATGTGTGAAATGGAACCAAAGATCACAGCATATTCCAATTATTAATTTCCCTGTTCAGTATTTCTGGCAGTGTAACTAAGCTGAATTCCTCAGTGGCAACTGCAGGAGAAAAATGGGATGCTCTGTTTGGAAAAGTCAATTAGCTGCCTATTTTTTGTGTTGGACTGCTCACAACCAACCATCAGCACAGTCCTCGTCAATGTTTGCTACTTCAAGGGCATGCTGTGACTACAGAGAGGAAAGTCCTTTCCCATTCTTGGGTTGTTCAGTACACAGGAAGGACCTGGGAGGTGTTCTTCTAAGTCTTGGCAAAGGCAAGCAGGAGTTAGGGATGTTGGAATTTCCCTCTAGACCTTATCACTGGTTTCCTTCTCTGGTGAGCATCTGGAAGGCTCCTTGCACGGTGACCAGTTGGACTGCTTCTCCAGCCCAAGAAGAAACACCTCATCTGTCCACATCACCCACAGCAGAAGCACCGTGGTGACCTCTCCAATGGGCAGCAATAGGATTTTTTCCTGCCCTCTGTAAAGGGAACATGGCAAAGCCACCCAACAAGCAGCAGTGGGTCTGGAAAGATAAGGTCTCAGAGGCTCTGTTCCTATGGAGAGGCTTAGCTGCAGGTTAACAACAGAATCAAGATCTCACTTGTGCAATAAGAGTTGCATTGCCTTCTACAATGAAAAACTACAGAAGAGGCTCCGGGACCTGTGTTTGCCCTCAATCACCCACGACCCCTTGCTCACAAGGCTGCAAGACACCTAGAAAGAATGCATGTTTGCTGTGTCCTGCCACACAAAGGGTTGGAGAAGTGCAAATACCAGATAGATCTTTATCTGTTACCATCCCCCAGAAAAAAACTGCCTCTCCATCAGGGATAGAAACTTTGTGCATCAAAAAGATGCAGAGATTCAACACTGGATCTGTCAACCAAGAGCTGGAGCTGCTGGGTGCTGCTGCATGGATGTATCTGTGCTTACTTAGCCCACATCAGCTCCATGTGGACCTTGCAGAGCCATTTACACTTCTAGACCCAGGTTAGGCCACTGCATGGGGGCAAAAAGTGCTCAGAGCTGTCCCTAGCATTCAGGTGGTGATTTTGGGAAGGGTCATGCAAGATCATAATGAAGACCCTGCACATTTTGAAGGGGTTTATGTGGACATTATGATTCTATCAACCAGTCTCATTTTCCACGTCCCCAAAGGTATGTTTTGGTCAATAAATAGAAATAAAAGTAACAACACACCAAGTATGTGTGTTTTGAAAGGCAAAACAGGCAAAAAGGCACTGAGATGGGAGCCAACACTAATCTGTCTTGAAACAGAGCAGATTACTTCTTTTTCCCAGCAGCACGGAGCAACCCGTCATTCCTTTCACCAGCTACCCCGGAACCAACCTCTGCTCTGTAAATACACAGGGTTTGGGAAAATGAATTTGGCACATGCACTTACACAGAAATTTCCCTTCTCTTTAAGCTTTACCTTCGATCTGCCACAGACAAAGAAGGAATTCTGTTTCCAGCCACAGAAGACCTCGGTGTCAATCCCGCAATTTGGCTTTCTGCTGCCGTTAGGAACTCAGTGTTGTTCCACTCAGGAAAAAAGGCTCTTTTTTTACACCCTGGGTGAAAACCGAAGGGAAAAAACCCAAGAGCTCCACCAGAATCTCTGACATTTGAGAGGGAAAAACTGCATTTGATGTGCTCCATCCCTGGCAGTGTTCAAGGCCAGGTTGGACAAAGCCTTGGGTGCCATGGTTTAGTGTGAGGTGTCCCTGCTTATGGCAGGGGGGTTGGAACTGGATGATCTTAAGGTCCTTTCCAGCCCTAATGATTCTATGATTCGATGATTCTATCTGGCCATTTCTCTGCCAAGGCAAGACAAGTGTTCCATTGGATGTATTAGCCAGTGCTTTGTCCTCTCCAGAGTTAAATGACTAAAGGAACAGTCTCCTTCCCTTGGGAGTTTATTTCACAGTTGAACAAATCTAAGTCTTGGCTTTATAAAAAATATAAAAGTCATGATAGTGTGCTTGTGTTTTATTTTACTCAGTTTCATTCCATTACTCCCTGTTATTTTCCCTCACAGCAGCCTCAGCTCTCACCACTTCCACTATTTACTCTCTTCAATTATTAACAGCCTTATCATAGCCCTTCAGATGACTAAGAATGCAAGTCCTCTTTGGGAGCCTTCTGACGGAGTTCCACAGAGGACAGAGCTACCTCTGTAGTTTATGATCCTTATTATCTGCTCTCTTCAAGAATCCTATTGCTTTTTGCACTGGGTGTTGGGGGGAGGAGAAGGAGGGTGATATTTGGCTGCTATAGCAAGCTGCTAACTGAGCTTGCGGTCCTTGCTTTCCTAGGGTCAGTGTTTTCCAAGAGCCTAACCCACACAATCCCTGCTTTTCTCACCTTTCGGCCATGTGCTACTCATGGCTCCACGAGCTGCTGGAGCCCCAAGCCAAATTCTCCACTAAAATCAACAGGGTGCTTCAAAGTATTCAATACTGGGACATCGCCACCGCTATGTGGGTCCTGCAGAATTATGTCCCCATTCTTTCCCATCATTGCAACACCTCCTCCTCTTTACTGATAGGTTGGGTTTGCTCCAACCACCCCCCTCATGTTCAATAGGGTGGGACATACCCTGATCCCTGTTAGATGCCCAGCTTTTCCCATAACTTATACACTCCTTTCCTTTCACCTTTTCTTTCTAGCATCTCAGCCAGTTTTCAGCTTCCCTAACTTCTATCAATGTCAATCTAATTCAGGGCCTTGAGTAAATTACCACAAGTCAGGATGACATGTTTTAGTACAGCTCAAAATGCTTCCTTTCAAACACTCCCCCTTCTCCCAAACTCCTATGTAATTATCCCTGCTGCTGTAATAGGCTGTGGTGGGCTGACCTTGGTTGGATGCCAGGTGCCTACCAAGTCACTCTATCCCTCCTGCACTCAGCAGGATGGGCAAGGGACCAAAACAAGGTGGAATAAACCTTGTGGATGAAGATAAAGGCAGTTTAATAAAGAGAAAGCAAAGGTGAAGCAAGGGAAACAAAAGATTTATTCTCTACTTCCCATCAGCAGGCTGCATTTATACATCCCAAGAGGTAGGGCTTGAGTATGTGCAGCAGTTGCTCCAAGACAAATGTTCTCTCACATCCTCCTTTCTCTTAGCTTTTATTGCTGACAGACATCTTATGCTCTGGAATATCCCTTTGGTCAGTTGGGATCAGCTGTCCTGGCTATACCCCCTCCCAAGATCCTGCCCACCCTCAACCTAATGGTTAGGGGGAAATGGTGGAGAGATGGACTTGATGCTGACAAGCACGGCTCAGCAGCACCCAAAGCACTGGTGTGTTATCAACACCTTTCCAGCTACCAACACAAAGCACAGCACTCCGAGGGCTGCTCCGGGGAGAATTAACTCCATCTCAGCCCGACCCAATCCATCTCTGCTACCACCAGTGCCATAATGAACTAATTAATTCACAGCTCAATGGGCTGAGGAAAACCCCATCTGTCTGTCCCCAGCTCCTGGGAGTGGGTAGGGAAGAGGTGTCACACAGATGATGGCGCATGATGAGTGAGGACGGCTCACCCCTCTACAGCTCAGTGGGTTTTATCCAGGAAACATCTGCTGATGGTAATGATCCCAGACTTGCACCACTGCCACCCTGAGCTGGGAGCAAAGTGAGGGGAACACCCCTGGACACAGCTGTGGGAGCCATGGCTTTTCATCAGGAAAACATCTGGGGGCCAAGGGGAATAACTGGACCCTGTTGGCTTGTGCCAGATCTATGTTTGAGTGAGTTGTTTCTCTTCCCAGGGCCAAGGTGGTGCTTCCATGCTGAGCTCTGCTTGCACTGCTGAGAGGTTAAAACTGATGTGCTCACCGTGCACCAGGTACCTAAAGGCCTGAGAGAGAGCCCCCTGCCCAGAAACAGTCAAAAAGACAACTTAAGCCCCCCCCAAGTTGATGCAAGAAGAGGAAGATACCAGTGAAACGTAGTAAACTGAGCAGCAAGAGTGTTTCTTGATGACCCAAGGAATCCCGTTTGACTGCAGACCCCACATCTTGGATGAATTTTGCCTAGCTGGAAAGCAGGAACTGAGATATGTTGGTTTCCTTCATCATTTTGAAAGATACAGGCTCAGTTACATCCCACCTTATTGTATTTAGCTCAGTCAGATCAGGCAGGAGGCTGCTCACCCTAAGTTGCCTTCCCAAGCAAAGGAGAAAGCTGACCATCTCCAGAGGGTCTGGCCACCTTTTAACTAAGGTGAACTACCCTTTGGAGGTGTCCACCTCCTTTATAGACTAAAGAGACTCACTTGGGTGAGTGGTGCCTTTACTCAGGCTCTTCAGGTAGGTTAAATGACACGTAAGAGGATGGCTGTTTGAAGGACAGAGGATGCAAATTGGTAAGGAGGTGGATACACAGGACAGCTTAAAGGTGGACAACAAAGCAAGAACTGCTGCTTCAACATGGCCATAACTAAACATGAGTCTTATTTGTGTAGAAAGACATGAAAAGAGATTAGTTTTAGCACTCAAGACAGCAAAGCTTGCCTGAGTATCATAGTTTAACTCTACAGGCTTAACTCATGAGTAAGGCTGCTATTACAGGAATTTGCTGAAGCAGCAGCTAGATGTGGGCTGGACAAGACTGAAGCAAAGCACTGCCAACACAGCAGGAGGCTTTGTGGCTCTATCTCCCATTTTCATTTTCATTTTAATCCCCAACCACTCAGGAACATAACTCGCATTCATAACCAGTTTGTGTCAAACTGCAACTGCACTGGCTACAAACATGTAATTTGCAGAAGACACCTACATCAGAGGGAACACGCTTCTGAAATCCATCATCAACCGAAACAAGACAATCCGGAGCTGCTGCTTCGATAAATGTCCAATCCATTCATATCCAGGTTTTGACTCTTTGCATTTACTGGGAAACGCGAGCCAAATGGAAATCAAACACCAACAACCTCGGCTGTGCATTCCTTAGTGCTGAGGTCCTGACCGGGCTATCTGCTCTGTGAAGGACTCCAAATAGAACAGCCTTGCTTTGAGGAGCCTGTGTGTGAATACATTTCACCCACGTTTGCTCAGGAGCCACGTGCACGTAGGGAATGTCCAAATGCCAATGTTGGATAAAGCAGCTCTCTGGCTTCCCAAATTCTCGCTATCTTGGCATCTCAAGAACGGGGACACACTCCCTTGCTCCTACGGCTTCGCCTGCTTGTATCAGTTCACAGCTCTAAAGAGCTCATTCTGATTGAAAGCAGCTATAAATAATCCTTCCTTCCCTAACTTTCTCAACATGAGGATTTACCCATCTCAAACCTCCCTGGTCCACACGGCGAGGCTGCATGGAGCTGTACTGATGTAAAATCCCTGCAGAGGGCATAATGTCCCCATAGACGGAACTGCTTGCCCTGGGAAAGCCAGGGAGCTGCTCCATTCCTCTGCATCATTTGAAATGAATATAGATTTCTATTTCAGTCAGTCATTTGCTAGCAGCAAAACCAGAATGTTTCCTGTTTTCCCCTCCTGCTTGCAATCAGGATATTGCCAAATTAGGGCTGTCCTAATTACTCCTCAAAGGAAGGAAGGAAGGACCTTTTAAGTTCAAGCCAAAGAAATCACATCTATTGTCTGGCTGCAGTCAGTGAAGTTTCATGTATAATCTGAGCATTTTGGACCACGGCACATGAGCAGCCACCAAGTTACACCAGTGCTCAGATGAAGTTCAGACCCGTATGTGCTCACTGCTACTGCTGGTGTTATTAACAGTAATGAGCCTGTACCCAGCCACTCATCAGATGAAGCTTTTCCTGAATGGAATTAGGCAATAAGAAATAATTTCTTAATGCTGTTGGTCAGAAAACACAAGGGACTTTTCCAGCTTTCCCTGTTATTGCCAGCCTCAACTAGCCATTGAAGGAGACTATGTATAGCAGATATCCTAGCCCACACTGCTGCAGCATCTGTAGTGTCTCAACACAAGTATTTATCCCCATGGCAAGAGGCACACTCCTAGTCCTCCTCTCTAGGAAGGGCCACTTTAAAGATGGGCAACTGGCATGTAGACACAGTAAACCACTTATTGATGGTTAGCCAGGAAATCTAGGATAAACCAAGTACCCAAAGTACTTACTTAAACCAAATGAGCCAGCATGATAACCCAGTGGCCAGTGGGACCACTCTTCGCCTAGTTTCTATGGTTAGGGAAGCAGTTAGAGATGGATCACCCAAAACCACTAATGAACAAAGCCTAAGATAGAGCATTTGATGACTCCCTGAGTAAGTTTGCAGATAAGTATTGGGAAAGAGCCATAGAATCATGGAACGGTTTGGGCTGGGAGGGGCCTTAAAGCTCACTCAGTTCCAACCCCTGCTCCCACAGGCAGGGACCCCTTCCACTGGAGCAGCTTGCTCCAA
>NDXB01007359.1:128158-151956 GCA_002631895.1 Agapornis roseicollis | reverse complement strand
GGGTTAAGTCAAAACACCAGCTACTAAGGAGGAGAAAAGCTGACTGCAATTGCTGAACCCAGGTGTCGTAGCTTAAACCCAGCTAGGCAGCACGTTCGCTCACTCCACACCCCCACACGCCCCCCGACCCTCCACTCCTGGAGGAGTGGGAGGGAAGAAGAGCCANCAGCACGTTCGCTCACTCCACACCCCCACACGCCCCCCGACCCTCCACTCCTGGAGGAGTGGGAGGGAAGAAGAGCCAAAGAAATACAACCCCCACTGGTTCACATAACAACAATCCAGTCACTAAGGTATAACACAAATCACTATTGCTATCACCAATAATAATAATAACAAGGAGAACAAGGGAAGAGGGTACAATACCACCCACTGACAACGAGCCCGACCGGGAAGTTTCCTCTCCTTTCAGGTGACTCCCAGTTACATCCTGGGCATGACGTGCTATGGTATGGAATACCTCTTTGGTCAGTTTGGTCCTGTCAGTACAGTCCTGTCCCTCCTTCCTCCCGGCTTCCCCTCCTCCCCGGCAGAGTGTGAGGCTCACAAAGTCTTTGGTCAGGGCAAACATCGCTCAGCAACAACCAAAAACATCGGCCTTATCAGCCTTGTTCCCAGGTTAAGTCAAAACACCAGCTACTAAAGAGAAGAAAAACTGACTGCAACTGCTGAACCCAGGACACCGGGATACATTCATACACTGCCTATTGTCTTTCTGCTCCCTAAGATGGAGGAGATCTCTAACAACCTTTGCCCTTCCTGAGGTACCCGGGGAACGTTTCAGGGGGCTGATGGAGCTTGACTGCCAACATGCCTGAGGGTACACCCCTGCACAGGGGTGAGTCTTTCTTTCCGTCCAGTGGGACTTTGGGAGTTCATTCTTGACTGGCCCTTTAGTTTTTCGTCCCTATATCCTCTCCGCATTGTTTCCTGTCTTCTTCTTATTCTCTGTCTGATCTTTTTGACATAATCTAGAGGAGACTGCTGGCCTCTCTGCAGTAGTCGGCTGCTAATCAGGGTACTCAGCCAGGCCATCAGCATCATCAGACAATTGCTTTTTCCTCTAGCACATACTTCAGAAGGACACCTGCAGACAGAAATGCAGTATTGATCCCTGGCTGGCTTCTAGTGGCCCATTTCAGGACCATTGTGGAAATGAGGGAATGTAAAGCAGAGTGGCTTAAACCTTCAAATTTACACAAATAAACTGCTCCTTATAAACCAGCAATCATGCCTAAAAGCATGTGCAGTCTGTATGAGAGAACATGCATTAACGTAACATGTGGATCCAGCAGTATTTCCTGCCTAGCAAATGGAACAAATACCTTAAAATGTATGAAAGCAATCACCGTGATGACTCCTTGCTACAAATCTGCCCTGTGCTCAGGGCCCCTCACTGTCAATAAGGAATGTTGCTTTTTGCAGGCATGCTGTTAAATATCCTGGCTGTTTTTAAACAGTTCTGACCATAGAACTTAATATGCAAACTTCATGGCATTAAAAATACTGATGATCTGGTTTGCAGATTACTAGATGTTGTGGTTGTAAATCTGTTGTCATGAAAATGCCTAGTTTATCCTGTTTACAACAGCAGCTACTTTTTCATTAATCTCTGGGGCTGTATTTCGAAGATAAGGCATTCTTTCCAAAGAAGCTTATAACTGTAAATATTTAGCAGGGGTATAATAAGCATGTATAGCTTGATCCTATGCTGTTCAGTGCATTTTCAGAATTCAGTACCTCCTATGCAGGCATTTAGGTAGATATGTCAGGTCAATGCAAAGAACGAACTATGCAAACACGGGCCACCACCTCTTAAAAAATCAACTTTACAGAGACACACTCCAATGCCAATGAATATACCTTTGCAAATCCTCTGGGTCAGGCACCAGCACGTGTCATTAGTTACATGAGTGCCTGATATCTTTGGCTCAGGACCTTTTCAGGAATATAGCTTGTTATGCTCCCTGAAGCTGTATTAGTTTCTCCAGTGGTGATAGACAGGAAGGAAGCAGGATAAATCACAGCAAGCGATGACACACACACACATTGAGAGAGCATGTATTCATATGCTTTCAAAAAATAATGGAAAGGTTTCAGTCGCACAAGGCACTTTTAAAAGTCTTGTGGTGTAGAAGCCGGTAACTGTGTCTATAATGCTGGAAAATCTGGTGCTATTTATTCCACGATGTATTGGTATATGGTTACCAAATAGATGCAACAGAATTCTTTATATACTGCTCTACCTCCTGGGTCGTCTTTATGAGACTAGTAAGATCAAGATCAGGTCAGCCAATATTACTTAAACTGCTGGGTTAGTCCATTATCCTTGACATAGATCCTTATGTTTTGTGCAGTCAACCATATATATTCCTCACATATTCAGTGAGTACCACTGTTTGGAAAATTCTCATTGTAATGGAAAGAAATTTTAAGATACTGGAAATATTTGTGCAGAATATTATTTGGAATCCAAACATGTGCTGTTTAATTAAACTCACAATTGTTTCTCCCTAATGAAGCTGGTCTTTAATTATTTTCTCTTCTGGCAATAGCCTTGAACAACGTGTGAGATTTTTTCATGTGTGGTTCAGTATATCAGCAAGCTGTCTGTCTATGCAGCTCTGGCCCAGTGTTTTGTGAAACAGTGGCAGTACAGTCTACATGTTGCATAGTGATGCTTTAGCAAAATGTTCAGACTCAGTGCTTCCCAGAATAGAAGAAAACATACAACGAGCATAAGAAAAATAGAGGTGGAAAAGAATGCCTTTTTTCCTCAAGTAGTGAATCTCATCTGAAGAGTATGACTCTGCCCTGAAGAACACCCTCACTATTCTTACTAGAATCACTGGGCAATTTGTCAGGTCAGAGAGCACTGCTATTTTTTTATTATTCTTAACTCTTCCTAAAATAGCAAAATGCAGAGGGGAGAGTTAACTCAATTCTGTCTCTTGCACAAGTGAAGTGGTAAAGCTACTGCTGTATTCATGTTTCAGGAGAAGAAAACAAAGTCAAGGCTGAGAAAATTCAAACCAGTAATATAACCAGCATTTTACCAAATGCTGCATGGGTTACCAGCTCCCTAAAGGGAGATCTTGGTACCTGTTCAACATTAAAAGTTTTATCTTGATGTTACACACATTTAAAATTAATTTATTTCTATTTTATCCCACCATGTCACTGCAGAGAGTGTAATGGTAGATTTTACCTTCCTCGGTATCAGATAAAAAATAGTCAAAGCTGTCATTTAATTAAAGTACCCTTGAACAGAATTACTTCAAACACAAAGTATACGGCATCTGTACATACGGTTAAAAGAATTTTCTATATCTACCATTAAGCCAATTAGGCGGAGAGTGGTTTGACAAACACTGACCAGCATCTTGCCACTTTCAGAGAATCTTCTTGTGATTTTAAGCATACTATGCACCTCATTTTCCTCTCATATTCTCACATCTGAAAATGGAAAATGAAAGATATTTCTAAATCACAGGGTGGTAACCAGGCTAATGGATATACATACCTAAAAATTTCAGTTTAGTGTGACTCACACTAAAGAAACAGGTTAGTTTTGTAGTTTATCAGACACTTAACACAGTAATCCTAAAATATGCATTATATTCATCAGATGAGCCTTATCAGTATGTGGCATCTTTTTCATTGAGGTGGATGTTTCTTTGCAGAGGCTGCCCCTAACTGTAAATATGACAATATCCCAGTAGTGGTATTAGTGGCATACAATTCAATTCCCTGCCTGCATTTTAAAGACCAATAAAAGACTGCCTGTCAGTTAATGGAAACGAAGCTGTATTACTTCCAGTATCTGAAGGGGGCCTATAGGGGTGCTGGCGAGGGACTCTTCATTAGGGACTGTAGTGACAGGACAACGGGTTCAAACTTAAACAGGGGAAGTTTAGATTGGATATAAGGAAGAAATTCTTTCCTGTTAGGGTGGTGAGGCACTGGAATGGGTTGTCCAAGGAAGTTGTGAGTGCCCCATCCCTGGCAGTGTTCAAGGCCAGGTTGGACGAAGCCTTGTGTGTCATGGTTTAGTGTGAGGTGTCCCTGCTTATGGCAGGGGGGTTGGAACTAGATGATTTTAAGGTCCTTTCCAACCCTAACTATCCTATGATTCTATGATTAGACAAAAAGGCCTTATAAATGTAAAGCCTAATGTTTAAAGATGGCACTGTAGAAGACGTATTAAAGACATGTAAAACCTTTGGTGTTATAGCCTCTGCTGCTAACTGATACTTCAAAACATGATACGAAAAAAATGATTGCTTTATCCTTTCCTGTTGCTTTTGCACAGCATTTTTGAGCATTTTTTCTCTCCCCACCAAATAGAGGTTTTAGTTATCACATATCTTTCTGAATGTCCGGCTACTTACAGGCTTTAGAAAGCTGAGCTTTTGATGTACTTCATACAGATAAGGAAATATATATTATAGTATACTCTATTAGGTGTATAATGCAGTATTGCTGTGTTAGTACAAAAGCTGTTATTTTATCTCTAGCTTCTTCCAGCTCACCTGCATTAGCTTTTCAACTGATGACACCATCACAGGAAGTTGTTGAAGAGCTGACAGTATTTTATAATGGAGTAACATGTCAGTTACTCTTTCTCTGTCTGTGTAGTGAAGGCCTGTGCTCATAAAAAAACCCAACCCCCAAACCAACCTCTTATTGCAATTCACAGAGAAAATACAATGCAGACATGCAATACAAATGTCTGTTCTACTTATCTTTTACTCTGAACTTTGACAGAAAAATAAGTCCATACATATGTGGTCAAAATGAGGAAAGGAGAGGGGAAAAGGCAGAAGTAGCATATAGTGAGGAAAGGTAAATCTTTATACATAAATAACATTGTAAAACCACAGTAAGCATTTATGATTGGCTACATATTCTGCTCTATAGTTTAGATTCCTGTCCTTCTTACTACATCAAAGCTTCGTATGAAAGAATGACTTTTAGCTATTAGTCCTCTTGTACTTTTTGCTGTAAAAAGACATACCCCAGCACAAGAATATCTCTTCTCAACTCCAGTGATGTTGTGCAGGAAAATAAGATTACAGACCTAAGTGTCCAGAGTAACTGTTAAAGATACATAAAGGCAAATTTTATAAATCAGAACTCAACTGAAAGAAAGAAGATAAAGCCAAAACCTGCATTAAGATAGCTCCATAAAACTCATTATAAATTAAATGTAGAAAAGATTATGTGGTACATCATGAAAAAGTAGCTTTTGGAAATAAGTATGCATGAAATACTATATCCATTTCAGAAGATAAATTGCTTAAATAAAGCAAATGGCACCTGGTGACAGACAAATTATAATGATGGTTCTGAGAGAGCTGTTTTTAATGTTATATGAAGATATTTTTGTTATAGCTATGACTTCAGGTAAGATGCTAGATATTGCAGAAATAAAGGCCTGTCTGTCTTAAACTGTCATATGAAGTAGCTAAAAAGGCACTGATTCTCAGAGAATCTGTGACATACAAAAATGATAGGGCTATAAGCTCCTCTTCTGCAAATAAAGGGAGTCCTTTCATTCTTTTACATTTCTTGGAATTATTTTGTGCTTCAGGGTTAAGGCATATATGATGAAACAAGATACTTGATGATAGGAGACTGTCATGAGACTTCATCTAGTAAATGGTCTTTGCGGCTAAAGCTCTGAATTATAGTAGGATGCAGGACTCAGTCTTATGTGCTTTTCCCCTGAAAAAATGTTGGCATGGCAGGCTTTGAACCATTGGCCATGTGAATAAATGATGGCTCTAAATAATTTAGTCCTGAAATTTAGTTAAAGAACAATTGTTCCCTTATTTGCTTACAGTTACTGGAAATCAGGAGTGCAATAGAACCAAATTGTTTGGCTTTTGATTCTCAGTTATAGCAGCCAACCAAGTCTTGTGTGCTTACCCAGGGAGCATTATGTGCTGTCCTCTGAACATGTCCTTTAAGAAGTTTTATGTATTTAAACCAGTTTGATCAAATCAGACTTTGCGTGGGATTTAGAAGTGGATACTAAGTTCTTGTATGACTGAAAGGTTTAGTTTTTTACTGATTAAATATGATGAGATCTATTTGTGAATGCTCCTTATATTCCACTGCTCAGAAATTTGTCTCTCCTTATATTCCACTGCTCAGAAATTTGTCTCTACTGCAGTAATTGATTTGATTGGAGAATCACATCATTCTCATTCAAAAAGGAGGTTTAATACACTTAGTGAAAATAGTAGCCTTCAGTTCCTCGGTAAGTATTTGACATACATAGTGCTATGGTCACCATGAAAGGCTTTATTTTTTTAATTCAGATTATATGAGCATACATTAAATTACATGATAAAACAAATTATGATGTTGACTAATTGTCATACAAATTGAGATTTTGCTCTAATTTTCATCTGTTTTAGTTTGTAAAAGACCCCGTTGCATTCACTTTCATTATTCCTGATTTCTTCCATGAACTAGTAAAGGCTTAGGGTCCTTAAGATTATACCATTTAACCACCTGCTTGGCTCAGTGCAAGCTACTCATGTGTTTACCAGCCCCGATCACTCTTAAAATGTTTTTTAAAGTAGTCTTTTCTGTGAAGGTTCAGTCCACATGTGGATTTTAATTTTGAGTTGCCAACTGACATGAATTCAAACTAGAAGGTCAGTGCATCCTACCAGATGTAAATCCAGGAAATAAAAACTATTTCTTTTTTTTCACCTGTTTCTCTGATAGTGAGAATATTTTCTGCTTAGCTTGAAAGGAGAATACTCTCTGTCTTGTTTCACTTCTTTCTGTATTTCTACCATTTTGAAACTGTTTAATCCATCAAGTAGAAACTGCTGCTCTTTGCATAGTGAGCTGCAATACTGAGAAATTTAATATGGAACATGATAGCCTCCTAGTTATTAACATTATAATTTCTTCCAGTATTTTACTGGATGCTTATAAATACATTTTTGTTACAACATAATAGTGCATTCATGGTCACGATTGTATACAGGTAGGAGCTGTTCGCTTTTCTCAAGTATTTGCAAGAAACATAAACAAAAACCATATGTTTCAAATATTTTACTGAATACTTTTTTCCACTTCTGTGCATGTGTTGCAGCCATTTGAGTCCTGTGCTGTTTCAAAATCCAACCACTTAGCCCCATGTTTTTGACATATTCTATATCTTTCTGTACTTTTAAATGTGCTTATATTTTTAAATGTGCCTTGTGTTCTAAACCAAAGGTTTTTTTCCACAGATTTGACCCTCAATTCTTCTCCATCTCTGTGATAGTCATGAGAACAATATTACTTCCAGCTTTTAAAGAGATCATTAGGTGGTTTTGTGCTATAATCCTTGATTTTTGTCTGCCTTGTCTCTTAATTAACTTGGCCAACTTGGGGGTGAGTACTTTGTGCCTTTGGCTTGGAGTACCCCAGTGTGACTCAGTGGGTGCTCCATCCACATGGCGTCTTCACTAGTGTTTTGATATTCAAAACCCTCTCGCTAAGAAAGAAGGTTTTCTCCACTGCTTAAATATCTTCCTGGCTCAACATTTCAAAGTATGCTTTGTGCTGTCCAGACATTCTCATTAATTGCTAGCACAAGAGATGGGACAAAACCCAAAAAGTTTGAATCCAACTTCTCTCCTTCTTCCACATGCCTCCTCTTGGAAACTTTGGAAAAGTGAATCCAGACACAGAGCTGAGTATCAAAAACTGGCCAATACCCAATCCCACCTCCTCCACCTTAGGTGTTTTCCAAATCCTGATCCAAACTGTACTTCTAAGCTTTCTTTTCTTCCTCTTTTATTCTTAAGATTATTAAGACTTGCATATTCTTTCCTTGATGACAGTTTCACGTAATTAATTTTAGGTTTGCTCACAACAGTTTAAGACTGCCAGTAGAATCTGAATTTTTGATAAGAAAAGGAAAGTGGAATCAAATCCCATTTTCATTGCAGAAGCTAAAAGCTACATAGAGAATTATGAATGGTCTATTACCATAAAACTAAAATGAGAGAAGGCAAAAGCCTTGTGAATTAGAGATCCAGAGAGGTTAAAAATTGTGTGAGGTTTTTTGTTTGGTTTGGTTCCTTCAGAAAAGTAATTTATAACTCATAAAGCCCCAACTGACATTCAGCTGGAGTGGTTTACAGAATTATAGTCCTGCTCCTGCAATATTCGAAAGCAATATCATAAACTCCAAGTGTTGCTGTGTAATACCTCTAAAATAAGAAGCTCCATAGCTCAAATGTTGAGACTTCCGACAATGGCATGCAAACCTGTTTGTATCTGCTGTTTGTATCTAAGCTTTTAAAGATCATGTTTTCTGTTTATTTTTTTCGAACAGTAAGCCCAAAACTTGTTATGAAAAGTGAAACTCACATGCTGACCTGATCTCTGAGGCTCAGCCTGTGAGTTAAAAACCAAATCATGACAATGAAATGGTCATGGATTTGCAAGGCTTCATAGAATCATAGAATCACAGAATGGTTTGGGTTAGAAAAGACCTTAAGATCATCAACTTCCAACCACCTGCCATGGGCAGGGTTGCCTTACCTTAGACCATGTCACCCAAGGCTCTGTCCAAACTGGCCTTGAACACCACCAGGGAGGGAGCATCTCTTTAGGAGCCTGTTCCAATGCACCATACTCATGGTAAAAAACTTCCTCCTTATATCCAATCTAAACCTCTCCTGTTTACCCCTTGTCCTGTCACTGCAGTCCCTAATGAACAGTCTCTCCCCAGCATCCTTAGAGGCCCCCTTCGGATACTGGAAGACTGCTAGGAGGTCTCCACGCAGCCTTCTCTTTTCCAGGCTAAACAGCCCAAACTTTCTCAGCCTTTGTTCATAAAGGAGGTGCTCCAGTCCCCTGATCATCCTCGTGGCTTTCTGGATATGCTCCAGCAGCTCCATACCCTTCTTATGTTAAGGACAGCAGAACTGCACACAATACTTCAGGTGAGGTCTCATGAGAGCAGAGCAGAGGGGCAGGATCACCTCCCTCGACCTGCTGGTCACGCTCCTTTTGATGCAGCCCAGGATACGGTTGGCTTTCTGGGCTGCAAGTGCACATTGAAGCCAGCTCATGTTCATGTTCTCATCAACCAACACCCCCAAGTCCTTCCCTGCAGGGCTGCTTTCAATCTCTTCCTCCCCAACCTGTAGCTGTGCCTGTGATTGCTCTGACCCAGGTGTAGGACCTTGCACTTGGCATGGTTAAACTTCATGAGGTTGTCATCAGCCCACCTCACAAGCATGTCAAGGTCCCTCTGGATGGCATTCCTTCCCTCCAGTGTATCCACCCAACCACACATCTTGGTGCCATCGGCGAACTTGCTGAGGGTGCATTCAATCCCACTGTCCATGTCAGGGACAAAGATGTTGAACAGGATCAGTCCGAACAGCAACCCCTAAGGAACACCATTCGTTACTGGTCTTCAGCTGGACATTTAGCCATTGACCACATCTCTCTATGTGTGGCCATCCAGCCAATTCTTTATCTACTGGGTGGTCCATCCATCCAATATTTGTCTTCAGATTAGGGACAATAATAGTTTTCATTGTAGAACAAGGCTGTTATTTACTTGCAGTTCATTCCAAGGTCTCAGTGTGTTCTCTAAGGTAATGGAAGCACTCTGCTGTTAATGTCTATTTTATTGAAATATTGCTCACAGTGTATTTCTTTNGCTTCTCTGATTTCTCTCCTAATACTTGTTTTCTTTTTTTAAACAAACCAACCAACCCACTCCTGCCTTGGGTGGTTTTTCTTTTTTTTAATTTTTTCTTACAGTTTTTTTTTTTTTTTTTTTTTTTTTGCCATACGTAGTTAAATGAAATTTACCCTAACGTAATTTCTCATGGAACTAGCCAACATATTGTCCCATGTAGCTAAGGCTGCAAGTTTGCTTCTTGGAGATCTTGTGCACTTCTGTGCTCTGTCATATAAAGTCATCAGCGAGTTGGTTAATCTTTCTGTACCTTCAGAGCCCTCTCTGTAAAACATAAAACCAATATTGCCTGCATTTTGTGGGCTGTTGAGAGACTTTGACATGCAGACAAATATTAGAGCAAGTAGAGATACAGCTGGATGGGAGGCAAGAGGTACAGAAAGATTGGAGGTACACAAATTTCACAGGCTTCTGAAAGCAGACTTGAAAAGGAACACACAGCAGCATAATATAAGGGTAATGCGGTTTGTGTGAGGAAGGAAAGAAAAAAAAAAAAGAGATTCACATTCTATAATGAGAGTGTAAGTGGCCCAGAGTCATGTGTGAGCCCACTCACAGACAGGCACTTGGAAAGTTCTAAAAGTAGGATTCCATTTTAGTCTTATCACAAAAGCATGTTCAGTGGTTGAGGGTTGAGTATTAAGGGTATGTAAGTGGCATCATGGGAACAGAATAAGCCTGAGAGGGAAACTGTTTCAGAAGAATGATGGGCACTTGTTTGTCTGTCTTACCTGGAATTCTTCGTCAAAACAGAAATAAGCAATTTTGCTATGCTGATGCAGATTTTTGCTGTCAGATCTCAAGCATGTCAGTTCAAGATCTCTAGCTCATCTGCTATATTACCACATCCTTCCAACGAAAAAATATGAATATGTTGTTAAATCATTATGAAAAACACTTCAAGAGGTTATATTTTTGTGAGATTTTAGTTTAGATTTTTCTGCTGCCAGAGGGTTTTACTGAAGAACAACAGGCATCTTGAGCTCAATAAAAGCCAGCAGTATGTACTTGCAGCCCAGAAAGCCAACCATATACTGGGCTGCACCAGAAGAAGCATAACCAGCAGGATGAGGGATGGGATTCTCCCTTTCTGCTCTGCTCTCATCAGACCCCATGTGCAGTACTGCATTCAACTCTGGAGCTCCCAACACAAGAGGGATATGGAAGAGATGGAGCACCTCTCCTGTGAAGACAGACTGAGATAGTTGGGTTTATTCAGCTCAGAGAAGAGAAGGTTCAGGGGAGACCTTAGGGCAGCTTTTAATACCTAAAGGGGGCTTAGAAGAAATCTGGACAACGTTTTGCAAGGGCATGTTGGCATAAGACAAGGGGAATGGCTTTAAGCTGACAGTGGGTGATTCAAGTTAGATACTAGGAAAAAGATTGTTTATTATGAGGGTGGTGAGACAATGGCGCAGGTTGCCCGAAGAAGCTGTGGCTGCTCCATCCCTGACAGTATTCAAGGCCAAGTTGGATAGGACTTTAAACAATCTGGTCTAGTGGAAGATTCCCTGCCCATGGCAGGGTGACTGGAAATGATCTTTAGGGTCCCTTCCAACCTAAACCATTCTGTGATTGTATGATTCTATCTAAATTCACAAGGTAAATGGTGACAGTCTACAGCATGGGAAGGGGGTGAGGTCTTTGTAGCTCATCAGTGAGTGCAGTTAAATTTCTAGAAAGAGGCCGTTCTCACACACAAATTCACCATATCTGTTCCCACAATTCCTGCAGAGGAAACAACTGTTCAGCGTCCAGCTTCAATGATGAAAGCTCAAAATATTTCATGTGAAAGCATCTCATCAGTTTAATTTCTGCCTAGCTAAACAAATGGATTAAGCAGTGTTAATCTTGAGACCTGAGTGTTAATCTTCTCACATAAGATAAGGTTGCTGGTGGTGCTGAAGGCAGAGAGGTCAGAGCACACCAGTTCTGAGGTGACCCCAATGCACTGCAGTGCTCATGGCAACCAGTCTCTCATGCATAGCAAAGACTGGATGATTCTGAAGGCTGAAATATCTGTCTATTTACCTTCTAGGTGTCAATGAGGATGTTCATGCTGCTCAGAACTATGTTTTTCCTGCTATCATATGTTTGAACTTTATCTAAAGTCAGAGTTGTAGGTAAAGGCTTTGTATGCATCAGCACCTTAAACTTTCAGGAAAGCACTTTCATAATCACAGGTCATGTACATCTGGGTGGGTTTTACCTAGGCAGTACAGAATATTGCAGTCCTTATATATATATGTTTTTTTTTCTTTTTCTAGTTCCTTTCACATCTATCAAAGGCACACACAAGCACACTGTCCTGGTTCAGCAGCAGCAATAAATTTTCTCCTTCTTAGTAGCTGGTGCAGTGCTGTGCTTTCAACTTTCAGCCTGGGAACAGCGCTGATAACAGTGATGATTTTAGTTGCTGCTCGGTAATGTTTACTCTGACCAAGGACTTTGTGAGTCTCATGATCTGCCAGGGAGAAGGGGAAGCCAGGAGGAAGCAGACACAGGACATCTGACTCAAACTAACCAAAGAGGTATTCCATACCACAGAACGTCATGCCAGCATATGAACTGGAAACAGTTACCCGGAAGGGCTAGATCACTGCTTGTGTCAGGCTGGGTATTGGTTGGCAGGTGGTGAGCGGTTGTATTCTCTTCCCTTGTTATTTCCCTTATCATTATTGTTATTGGTGGTAGCAGCAGTGGTTTGTATTACACTTTAGTTACTGGACTGTTCTTATCTCAACCCCTGGGAGTTACATTCTTTCGATTCTCCTCCCCATTCCTCAGGGAGCGGTGTGGGGAGGAGGAAGAGGGGGGAGTGAGAGAGTGGCTGTGTGGCTGACTGAGTTTAAACCATGACACACACGCACATGTAAATGCAAATCCTATCTAAAGCTTCTTATAGGCTCCCTCCTGCTTCTCGCTCTGCTTACTTGTACAAGCTTCCAGATACTCAGAAATCAGTCCAAGCTCATAAGAAACAAGCAAGCAAACAAACCACAATAAAACAAAAAACTGTTAACTGAAAATATAAAAAGAATAAAGCATCCTACAGACCTGATGAAAATAAGAGAGGTCCAAGCTCAAGGAGACAGGTGGGTTCTTAATGAAAACTGTAACATATTATCCCCAAGAAGATGAGATCCAGAGTGCATTCTTTCCTAATACAAAGTATATAGTTGTTAACAGTTTTCTTCTGCCTACACCTGCGTTTTCAAATCAAGTATTGTTAAATCTGTAGAGCTTAAAATACTGGTTCAGACACTGTCCTTTGCTTTACATTCATACAATCTGTTGTAGGTGTACTGTCAATAACCAGCTCTGCTGCTCACAAACAGATTTAATTTAAACACCTGGCAGAGGTGA
The DNA here is from genome assembly GCA_002631895.1 of Agapornis roseicollis. Classification (NCBI taxonomy): domain Eukaryota; kingdom Metazoa; phylum Chordata; class Aves; order Psittaciformes; family Psittacidae; genus Agapornis; species Agapornis roseicollis. The sequence continues at coordinate 138,857 of NDXB01007359.1, read as the reverse complement.
AGAACTGGAAATAATGACCAGTTCAGATAGCTGAAGGGGTAATTTTCAGGACAGGGAGTAGTATGTATTTATTCATTTGCTCTCCCCTAAGATGGTGAAGAGCTTATGTTTGTAGATCAGGCTTTGAAGGTGGCATATTTGCATATGTATAACTTGCAAGGTGATATTGGATGCAATCCTGGACTCACCAATCTCCAGTATCAATCTTGGAAATGATCCTAAAGGACTCAGGACTTCATCTGCAGCATTAAGGTTCTACTGACAACAACCTCTGTATTACTGGTGAAACAAAGTGCTGGGCATAGTAGGCACCATTCATATAAGCTAACACATCATTTGCAGTTTCAGCTATTACTTCTGCTGCAGTTAGAAGCCTTTCATTGCTCTGAATTCTTGCATTCATTTAGGGTGCATGACAGAAATTTTGGAGATGAACAGGGCCTGGGGCTTTGCACATTTTAGCAATCTTACCAGGAGGGCATATTTTCCTTTTTACTATAGGCTTTATTGTTCAGTATATATACAAAACAAAAAGAAATACACCCACCCCAAACTAGTGTTCCATATCTAGAATGACCTTTCAGCAAGATAAATAGATTTACTCCTTGCAAAATGCATATCTGCAGTATAACAAAACCATGGATCTGAACAGCAGTATATAGGAATGTTAAGCTCCAGAACACTTGCAGGCACTTCATGCCTTAAAGTAATTTTTCAGTAAATCTATACTTCTTTTTCAGTCCATTTTTTTTCAGTTCAAAATAATTCAAATGAGCCTTTAAGTAGATGCAACAATGCACTATAGAAATTGGCAGACACTGGGCATGACTACTCATTAAAACTATATGCAAGTATTTGAGTAGACCTTTCCTTTGAATTGATTCATGTGAGTTTCCATTCCTTGAATTTCACTTTGATTTCTAGGTTCAAATATGTGCAGAAAACTGAAAACCAAACTGTTCAAAGTATTACATTCATGTGGTTTCATGTATCTGAAGGGGGCCTATAGGGGTGCTGGGGAGGGACTCTTCATTAGGGACTGTAGTGACAGGACAAGGGATAACGGATTCAAACTTAAACAGGAGAGGTTTAGATTGGATATAAGGAAGAAATTCTTTCCTGTTAGGGTGGTGAGATGCTGGAATGGGTTGCCGAGGGAGGTTCGCTCCATCCNGAAATTCTTTCCTGTTAGGGTGGTGAGATGCTGGAATGGGTTGCCGAGGGAGGTTGTGAGCGCTCCATCCCTGGCAGTGTTCAAAGCCAGATTGGATGAAGCCTTGGGTGACATGGTTTAGTGTGAGGTGTCCCTGCTTATGGCAGGGGTGTTGGAACTAGATGATTTTAAGGTCCCTTCCAACCCTAACTATTCTATGATTCTCTGATTCTATGAAAGTTGTCCATCACTTCTGGGAAGTGATCTCTGAAGTTGCTGTGTGGAGGGATTTGAGCTCATAAAGGACTCACTGATAGTACAGGAATCTTAGTACCCATTTTAGGTCTTCCTCACCCCTGCTGCATTTAGTTAACCTAGCTGGTTTTTCACTGTAGCCCCTTCCCATTGAGCCTTTTCAGTCTTCCTGTCCCTGTTTCCTTGCCTGCCAAGCCCAAATGTAGCCAATCAAGATACTTCTGGCCTGTGCAAGCTGCAGTCTCTTTTTCCCACTGTTCCTAACTACTGTCATTTCTTGTTCCAAATTTTTCTCTTCAGCCTAATTAATTTCCTAAGCCCATGTGGAAGACTGCCTACTACATTTCCCAAGCCCAGCTCTTTCTAATTTATCTCTTTTCTATCTTGGCCTTCAGATATCTTTAGCATTTATGTTCCTGAGTCTGTTATGCGAAGCCAGACCCTCTTTTTCCCTCCTATCTGATTTCTCAGCATAGGTAACTCCCTTTTTGCCATCTCAGTTCCTTCCTCCTTGCAAACTGTATCACTCTCCATCTGCTTTTCCAGCTTTTCCTCCAAGCTGTTTTTCATTTCGACTGCTGTGCAGTTCTCTTAAATGGTCTGTAGTCTACACTTGCTCCCTTTCCTTTCAGTCCCCAGTCCTGGTGCCCTTGGCAGAGTCCAGCTTTCTTCTGCTAGCTTCTGACTTCAGTCACTTTTCAGGCTCATTGCTAGCAACCTGTTCTCCACCCCTAACACACATGTACATTATTTTTCTCCTTTACTGCCTGAGCTAACTTAGGTATCACAGTCAAGAGCTTAGGAAGATAAGGCTTTTTACATGTTCATCTGGATGTAGCATGCTCCTCAGCATCATAATGTTGCATCTGCCAGAGATGTTCAGCTCACCCCCATGTGGGAGAATGCCTATCATGTTAAGAAAGAATTCTTGGGTCCAGTTTGCAATTTATACTTCAGAAAATAAAAATAACAAACACACACACACAAAAAAACAAACAAACAAACAAACAAAAACAAACAAACAAACAAAACCAAACCCTGGAGACTTCAGGGAATGCAGGGTGATAGGCAAGAATCATGAGCAGAATGAGAGCAGTGATTTGAAACTCTTATCTGTCAAATACTTAGAAGGCAGAGTTCCTGGCTTTCCTGAAATCTATGGATCTTTGCCTTTCTGTGCAAAATTCTTCCTCCTGTAAGCTTACTTTCCTTCTGATAGGGAATAAGGTATTTTTAAATTTTCCCCCAGAAGAAAAAAGTAGTGACAGAAAGCCTATAACTTTGTCCTGTTAGAAAAATTCCTGCTTTACAACTTCAGAGCAGAGTCAGACTCCCTTATTGCTAAACGAATGGCATCAAAGGGTTCCAGAGAGCATTTTTCTATCTTTGGTGCCTTTTATGGCATACGCTATGTATTGACGCAAATTAAATTTCCCTCCTGTATGGAACAATGCTCACTCAGGACGAGAGCTACTGACCTAGCAAATAAGCGCGAACAGCTTATGGCAAGTGGTGGAGCAGAGCTCGTGGAGGATGGCTAGCTGAAGGCAGAGCACTCTGTTCAGCTGTGCCGTTCTGCCTTTCTCCTCCTCCTTCTTCTCCTCCTCCTCTCTCCCTCTTTAGTTCCCCTCTGTCTTTCACTGCTTTGCTTTCCCGGACCCCTTGGCTTTGTTGTGCTGCACGTCTGACTAGCAGGAGGGGAATTGGCTGCTCGTCGGCTTGGTGAGCGTTTCCCCGCAGCTCCAACCCACCCACCCACGCCTGGGTCAGGAAATGTGAGCAGGGCTGATAGAGGCGGAGAAGCGGGGCTGAAGGTTCGCACCAGCGCTGGATGTGACAACAGGCAGCTGAGCACCTCTCAGCTTGTGCGGTGTCCCACCCCAGGGCCAGCACAGACCCAGCCATGGAGGGCTGCCTCTGGACAACTGCTGGCACCCTGCTTCTGGCTTCCCTCGTCCTGGTAAATGCCATTTCTTTCCTGCAAAAGTTTATTGCTTGCAGCTGATACTGTATCTCTGCGTAGATATGTGGATGGGTATGGTTTTAAACTGCAAGATTGCAGTTTGAGAAAGATTGTTTTGAGTAAATCATGTAAATCTTATCCTCTCTAAAGCATTACAAGCTTGGAGCCTTGATATTGTGGGTTGCTGCAGGTAAAACCAAGAAATTGATGTTGGCATTAGTTTTATAAAGTTGAAGAGCAACGACTTGTGAATGGTGATTTAACTGCTTTGGGTTTAGAGAAGAGCTGTTTCTCCTCTCTTTAAATCAAACTATATCACACTGTAATGTTCCAGGAATTTTCTTCCTTTCAAAAAAAAAAAAATATATATATATATCTATATCTATACACAAATGGAAAAGAGAAAATATTTTTCAATTGTGCACATGCAGAGAAGCAATGTACAGCATGTACTGAACTTTTTCCTGCAGCCAGCTTAAGTGAGCCTTCATTACTGCTGTGACTCATTACGTTTATACCAACTTTTGGAAGATATGTAACGTGATATCGTGGTATACGTCAGGGCTGTAAAGCTGACGGTTACTATATTATTTTCTTGCATGTTTCCGATGATTATCTTGATAGGATGCTCTGTAGCTGAGAGCTGTAGCTCTGCTATTTGATTGATATTAAATGTTCCATTTTGACTCATACTTAATTTTATAAGTATGGGCTGTATGCTTGATATCAGAAAATCTTCAGTAAGAATACTGAATATGCACACATTTGACACCATAGTCATCTTGGCATATATATATGTTGTCTTTTTCTGAGGATTTGACTGAGTGTAGTAATCCACATAGCAAAGAATCTTAAAGAAGTATATGAACTTTATAGCAGTTTGTGTCTTCTTATTTGTCTGTATATAACAATCTATTGTAACCATTGTGAACTAATCTTAGCACATTTTTTAATAGCCACATGGGGACATAAACACTAGAATAACCCTATTTGAATTGCTTTATTAAAACTTATTGTATGATTAAAAAAAAAAACTTTTTGAATTTATAATCCCTAAATACTAATTAATCATTAGAAATAAAAATGCTAGCTATCTGTATTGATCTCAAAGTTTTGTTTCATTTAAAAATTCATTTTCTGTTTAAAATACTGAATTCACACAAAATGGCATAAAGTTAGCATAGATTCTCTTTCATTTATGAAAATTAGAAGTTTATAACCTGATGACTGTAATATATTATGGGCCAATCATGCAGTCCTAATTTAGGGAAGATCAACAGGACATACAACTCAACAAGGCTGTGTAAGAACTGCAGGATTTGCCTGATATTAAGTTCATACTCATAACATTTGTACTTCAATCTGTTGCTTGTGAATTAAGTTCTCAGTCCCTAATTCATGAAAATAAATGGTGCATTCTGCTGCCAACTATTATGCATTATATTCCATACTATACTATCTTGTATTCTTATGAATTACCCTGCCTCAAGAGGTTTCCCACACACACCTCCCACCAAATCTTTTTGTGCCTTCAGAATACTGATGTGAAGCAAGCTTATATTTTAATTTTTTTTTTTTAATCAGGCCATTCTTTTGCTTCTTCCATACTCAGGAAAATCTCTCACTTGCTTTCAGTGGGAGGTTAGGTAAACATGCAAGAATTTGACTTAGAGCTTGAATAAAGAGAAGTTGTAGGATAACTTGGTGTGCATGTTACTGTTGCAGTTTATTGCAACATGAGTTCACACAAGGCACAGTAGGATGTTTGTGGATGTTTTTCAGACAGAAAAGAGACTTACAGCTATTAGCCTTTAGTCAAGTAGGTGGAATGAGTTTGACAGCTATGACAATCAGCATTTGGATTTATGTGTTTCACCTTGCATCTCTCTAAAACCCCTGTCTTACACTGAGCAACACAAGCAGCCAATAGTCATGTAGTTCTCTAGTAACATCAGCAGAAGTTCATAGTTGTAAGCTCTAAGGCTAGGTAACTAACATTTACAAGATTAGTCATAATAATTTATCAGATGTTCCTGTATTTTCAGTAAGACACTGTAGAGCAAAGTAGCACCTAAAGTATTTGTATGACATCCTTGCCCCAGTAAGGAAGATGTATAGCCCAGACACATACAGAGCCCATGTACCCATTATATAAGGGGGTGGATAAGCCTACAGGCAGCACCAGCAACAACATCTCCTATTCCCCTTGTTAGCCAGCAGATACAGTTGACTTCAGGGCAGACTGCCTGGAGTACTGAGTATTGCTCACTTCTCCATGAGGGTTCTCAACCTTGCCCAGGAGAAATCATGTTCATTTTCAGTATAAGTGGTGCTCAAGTAATGTCTGGGGAGTCAGTATTTTATTTGTTAACTATTCTAGCACTTACTTCATACTCAGACCCCTGTTTCCCCGATGTAAATGGCAGTTAGGTACTTTCACAGATCATTTTGAAAATTTGAGCCATAAAATGGTACACCTGTCTTAAAAAAAGTAGCATTAGACTGAAGGTAACCTATTTTGGAAATTTTGCTTGTTGCTCTGTGAATTTCTTTATGCTACAGACTTATTAGCACACAACTTTGAAGGGAAAGAGAAGAAAGCAGGCATTCTGTTCTGAAGATTTCCCTTTCTAATAATTTAAATATATTTCTATATATTTAAATATATATGTTATATTTTTATATTTCCTATATATACTTATTTATATATTTTAAATATATATATAAATATTTAAAAATAAAAGCCTAACACAAGCAAATCTCAGTTGTTCAATTAAAAGGAAATAACCAGGACATAACAAGCCATGTGTTCATCTGAACTTGAACTTGAGTCACTTCACATCAGAAAGGCATTTAATCACATTTGCATTTGTTATTTCCATCTTTTCCAACAGCTTTTTTTAGCTCTATCTCTTGCTGTTGTGGTATTTACAGAAGTAACACTAGGAACTGTAATAAAGTACATGTGTTTTTCTGCAGTATTTCTTTCTTTTGCTGTGCTAATTTGTACATGGAAAATAGTCAAATACAATAGTCCATTTCTTCCAGGCTCTTTGGCGTTACATCCCCCTATTATCTAGCTGGGTCTGTCTTGGATGACCACAAGCACAATTAGAAAGTGGAATGAATACAATGTTTCTTGTTTACATAGAATCATAGAATAGTTAGGGTTGGAAAGGACCTTAAGATCATCCAGTTCCAACTCCCCTGCCATAGGCAGGGACACCTCACACTAAACCATGCCACCCAAGCCTCTGTCCAACCTGGCCTTGAGCACTGCCAGGGATGGAGCGCTCACAGCTTCCTTGGGCAATCCATTCTGTTACCTCACCACCGTCAGAGGAAAGAATTTCTTCCTTATATCCAATCTAAACCTCCCCTGTTTAAGTCTGAACCTGTTACTTCTTGTCCTATCACTACAGTCCTTAAATCTGAATGTACAAAGCTTGACATTTTTTCCTTTCATGTTTAGATAGGTCTACTTTCTGCTGTATGTCTGCTCCTGTTTCTACAATTGTAACTGTACAGAGGGAGATATTTCCGGTACAGATCCAATGTGCATGCATGTATTTCCATCCATAGTCAAGTATACGTGCAGACTGGCACTTGGCCACATCACTTGGACTTTAGTCAATGGAAGTCAGTACTTAATGTAAATTGTTGACCTGTTGGTCTGCTTCATCAGTGTCAGTAAAGTTAAACATAATTTGTTTTAATGACTTTTACTAGATTCACATGTCTGACAGAGCATGACCAATAAACCCTGAAATTAAACATGGTGATGAGTCCAAAGATTAGAATATGCTCGTATTCATTATAATATGCTCAGTCATGGATCTGTCAGATGAACAAACTCATATACTCAGAAGGTTCATGACTCAATATAAAGCATATGTAGTCTACATGCTCAGACAACTAAGTCTTTAAAAGAGGGCTATCAATCTGTCCATGACTGAATTTTCACTGAAGCAAACAAAAACTTAATCCATTGTAAATGTGTTGTTAACCATCCAAATACAACCTCATGTTTTCTGTTGTCTTGTCAAATCTGCAGATGGCACTGTTGTTTCTATTCCTTTCCATAGCTACTTTAAGCTTGTAAGAAAAGTTAGGGCTGTAGTAATAATTATATCTAAGAAAAGTGGGAAATTGAAATCTGTTGCCACAGAGTCATATGTTCTCTCATATGAGGAAATAAAGAAGAGTAATAAGATCATCCTTACAGAAACAGTCAGAAAGCTGAAGATAGCTGAAAAACAAGTAAGTGCACATCAAGCACCAGATGCTATGGTATCAGGATGGGGAGCAGGCAAAGGAGGAAATTATTTGTTCCAGACAAGTCAAGGATAGTTATGGAAAGTCTTCTCATGCAGTGTACAGCACCTAATCAAAAGCTGGCATGGAATGTCTAATTCTATCAGGTATCATACTCTGGTATGAAACACAACTTCTTCCTAACTGACATACAGGAATGGATAACCTTAGTTTTCAGCATCTCCATATTTTCGTATCAGAGAATAGACATTAGGCTTGTCTTACCAAATAGCTGGCCAGCTTTGATTATTCAAGGTCTTATAACATTCCTGAAATACATGTTCAGATAAAATAGAGGAAATAATCGGAGATACCCATATTATGGAGTGATGGAAAGTCTTCTCTAAGGTTTTAATCCTTTGTAGGGTTGAATACAAATCAATACTAGTCAATGCTTATTGCAATCTACTAATTTAGATGTCTTTCTGTCTAAGGTAATGTAAAGCATTTCATCACAGGTCTGAGATTTGCCATCATGCACTCTAAGACACATTGTACAGGTTCAGCCCAATTTTAATCAGACAAAATTATTCTTTGTGCACACAGGACAAAGAAAGAGGGTTGTCTATTGAGCATTATCAATACTAAAAAGATTTAAAGGCTGGTATCATGTTTGAAAGATGCCACTTTCAAATGTTTCACTTCTCTTTCAAAATTATTGTATACAGTCTCTTACCTGTGTCTGTTGTAGGCTCTCTCATAATCATATGAGATCATCAGCCTTTAAAGTTTTTGCCTTTCTTTTTGGAAGTGGCAAATACCGTTCTCAGGATGCTAACTGTTATTACAAACATAATGGTTCATAAGCACAATATTAGCTGAGACTTAAGAGCAAACTTCTCATGTATATAAATTGATTTGCCACTCTAAACTGCAGTACAGCTATATTGAATTTCATCTGCTTAGAATTTGTACTAAAGTCTTTTCATTTAATGTTTCCATTTCGATCTTTTACATGTCATGCACAAGAGCAATTAAAATACCTCCATAAAGCATTGATCATTAGTATCTCCTTGTGAAGCCCCTGAGTGGCCAATTTATCTTATTTTCAAAATAAGAACTTTGCTGGGTGCTGTGGGTTTGTGGTGGTCTGAATCTGAGTGTACACTTTAAAGCTTACTGTAGGCCAAGATCTTCTCTCTGCTTCACTGACTGAGATGTTACCATATCAGAGATTACTAACTCTAGGTGCATTTCCAGCTTTTTACTTTTTTTTTTTCTCCTTTTAAGTCCACTGATTAGATCTAATTTCATTTCATATACAAGCATTTCTTTTTCTTTTCTGTGTGCTTCCAGAACCCAACTTTTCCAAATTTCTTATAAAAGTAGCTGAAGTTGTGGTGAAATCGGAAGGCTGTGTAGTGTGCTGGGGGAGGGAAAGCTCTGTGTGTACTTGTGAGATTTAATCTGCTTCCAAGGCAATAATATGTAGAAATCTTAATAGTTCTGCCACCTGTGAATTATTTGGACACTGCTTTATATAAATTCCTTCCAAAGCTCCAACCTTTTAGAGTTTGCCCTGGGATTTCTGCCTTTCAGGGGCTTCTTGTAGAGCAAGTTCAACAGAGAGGGTGTCAGGGCAGAGGGGAGGGGCTGTGTGATAATGTAAGACATCCTGAAATAAATTCCAAGAGTGCTCAAGAAATGAGACAGGAAATTACATGCAACTTATTATAAATTCAGACTGTCCCATAAAATAAATATAACTCATTTTGTTTCCATATGAATGTACTATATGGGTGTCAAGTTTCCCCTTCTAGCTTTGTTGGATATAGTCTTAGTCCCTGTTTGAAATTTGCTAGTATATTGTTCAGATCCTGTCCTGTATCAACAGACTCAGATATGAAAAGGAATAAAGGAAGCAATAAGATCTCCTACTGTTCTGGTGCTTGCATTCGATTAGTGGATTATTTATTTATTTACTTACTTACTGGCTTATTTAAATCACCATATTTCTTTCGTCCTGGACTGTTAAAAGCATCTGTTGTTGAAGGCAAATATAACTGCCCTTAACAAGCCCAGGGCTGCCTTTTATTTTTTTCATTTTGGTATGTGGGTGGATTATGATTGTAAATGTGCTTTGGATATGACATTTTCATGGTTTCTGTAACTTTCTAAAAGAATGGCAGATTTTTAAATTACTGTGCTATCACAGATATGTTCCTTAAAAGTCTAGCTAGGGCCATGTTTTAGAGATGAAAGATCTGAATTAGCTGAAGGGGAGAGGCAGGTGATTCAATAATAATCTCTGAAACTGAAAACCTGAGCTGCCACAGTTTAAATATGCTTTGCTAATCCAGACTTTAGCAGTCTCATCATCCTACAATGGCCTCAGTCATCCATTAGTGCTGATGAGCACCAGGACAAGAGGGAGTGCTTTATCACACGTTACCAAAACTGAAGACTGGTATAGAAAGGAGTGCATATCATTTCTGTGCAGCATACTGTCTCCAAAGTGTTTATGTATCTTTTATTTGGTGAAAGCAACAGAAACATGAATGTTCTCATCACCTGTGATCTTAGAGGGCACCATGAAGTGACAGCAGCTTACATCCTAAAAGTGCTAAAGGCCTTCTGGAGCACCTCTCCTGTGAAGACAAGCTGAGAGAGTTTGGGTCGTTCAGTCCAACTTCAGTAGAGAAAAAGAGGCTCAGGGGAAGACCTTATAACAGTCTTCCAGTTCCTAAAGGGGACCTAAAGGAAATCTGGAGAGGAACATTTCACAAGAGCATCTAGTGACAGGACAAGGGGGAATAGCTTTAAACTGACAAAGGGGAGATATAGGTTAAATATTAGGAAAAAACCTTCACTATGAAGATGGTGAGCCGCTGGCATGGGTTGCCCAGAAAGGCTGTGGCTGCCCCATCCTTGGCAGTGTTCAAGTGCAGGTTGAACGGTACTTTGAGCAACCTGGTCTAATGAAAAGTGGTTGGAACCAGATGATCTTTAAGGTCTCTTCCAACCCAAACCATTCTGTGAGTCTATAATTTTATGAAAATCAAAAAAAAAAAAAA
>NDXB01007359.1:84949-113917 GCA_002631895.1 Agapornis roseicollis | reverse complement strand
CCCACCACAAACCCAAAAAAAAAAAAAAAAAAACCCACCCCCCCCCCCCCCAAAAAAAAAAAAAAGAAAAGAAAGAAAAGAGCAAGCAAATAAACAAACAAAAGTCCACAACAGCAACAACAACAAAACAACACCAAGAAAGGAAAAAAGAGGGAACATGCACGGGAGAGTCACAATGATACAATGCAGATTTGTTTAGATGCTTGGTATTGTCTCTGTTACTTGCTGGAATATATTTTTTACCCCACTTTTCAAATGCCTCCCTTCTTTCCTTCAGCTCATGGCTGCCTTTTGTTAATGCAAGCAAATTAATGCACCAGTATGAACTACACTTTCTACCAGCTCTGCTTGCTAAATTAGGTGAATTAAATGACTCACTATCTGAGTTTTTCACCCCAGTGTGACTGCATTGTGCAGGATGAAAACAGTAAACCTGCATGAATGACTCTTAGTTTTACTGCAGTTTGACTTGGTTGATCAATAAAATAGCCACCAAGACATACCTTTGGAGGTTAGGTTTAATAAACTAGCTAAATTAGCTTAATTCAGGTCAATTTTATGCTGCAGAAATTTCACACCATCTAGATCAGTGTTGTAATTTGTAGAGTGATTGGGTGGTCTTTGGAGAACCACTTAGACGCATTGTGCTGACTCTCCTAAATTCAGGCTTATGCACCTCAGTAAAGTAGCTAAAAATATATAAAATGCTTTTCTAGAAGTTTTCTTATGTGATCCATTTGTATAAATTTGTTGCCACTGGGTTACATCACCCAAACACTCTGTTCGAGTGAATAGTAGTCAGCTTTCCTAACAAAAATGTTTGTTAAGCCTTCTTCTGGATAATATGCTATTCATAAGTCCAGGTTCACTAGAAGAGCTCTTGTATATTCATAATTCTTTCAGTAAATATGTTCTGGAGATTAAATGAAAAAGAATTAAATCAGCCAGGCCTTTGCATGATGTATAAGAAAGGAGATAAGATGTGATTCTCTAAAGCCCCAAGAAATACATTGTACAGAAGAAAGCATAGGCATTTCGGTAGAGCTGGGCTAACACATCTGATTCAGACCCAAGTTCAAACTTTCTCAAAACATGGGGAACTTAGGTTCCTCTTCAGCATGGTTTTTGTTGGTTTGTTGGTTTGTTTTGTTTTTTTCATAAAGACCAGCTGCAAAACTTGGATCCAAATCTGAGCTCAGGCATGTTCAGATGTGGGGTGTCAGTACTTTGGGGTCTGCAGTGTGTTCTAGATGCTATCTTTCTGATACAGCCGGACAGATGAGATTTAGTAGTGTATTTTCTTTCCACCTGAACCATAAAGAGACCTCTTGCCATTGTTTTCTGAAAGGCGCTTCTTCAATTCTTGCTTTTTTTCTGCCTTTCCTGGCTAGTGAGCAACTGAAAAACATTTGCAACTGTAATTGCTTTCTGTATATCTACAATATGTGTTAAATGTGTAAATTTAAATCTTAAACTACTTTTAAAAATTTGTAAGGAAACAAAAAATACTGCAGTGACAGGCAGACATGAGAGACTAAATGTATGAAAATAAATAGTAGTCTGAAAGCATTCTGACAAATTTTTCTCATTTTCTTTTCTTTTTCTCTAATTTGATTTTTGTTATTTTCATTGAACTAGCCAGTCATATTTTGCTGAGAGTTTAGGAAGAGGCAGTTAATGCCTAAGCTGTTTCTAATCTGTTACTTAGAAAATAACATTCAGTGACTCTGAATAATGCAAAGAAGAATTTGAAAGCAAAAAATTATAATAAACTCTATTCTGTTGAGCTATTTGTACTGAACAAGTCCAGTATCTGCCTTACTTTTGAGTAAATATAATGCCAACCTTAAATTCAAAGGGTAGCAGAAGCTACCCAGAGTAACAGCTCTGAGTGCTGGAGCACTGTTGGAGCTGCAGCTGATAATTTTTTGCATAACATTCCCAACAAAATTCTCAAATCTGAACTGTTCCCCTCATCAAGCTTTCAGAATTAAAAATGAAACTGTGACATGAGCTTAATCATACCTTTAGAAGGAAAGGCTTATCTCTGTGAGACCAATAGATCAATTAGCTTTCTCTAGGCCCTATGGTATTTTGACTCAACTGCTACAAATAGTCAACTTCATATCTCAGCAGCTAGACTAGCTACCTTTAGGTTACTTTTATTATTTCTTGCAGCATAGCTACAGTATAAACAAAATCTTAGAAGGGATTCAACACAACTTCGACATTAATCAGGTAGCCATAAACAAGTAGCTGTTCTGTAATTATATCACCAAGAAAGAGACTTCATCTTTAAGAAACACTATTTACTTGTTCTTCAAATTCCTAAACAGTCAGTCAGGTTGTGGTTTAGGCAAAGTATTAAACAAAGACATTTTTCCCTTTTTTTTCTAACACCATCTCTTTGATATAATGTATAGAATCATAGAATGGTTTGCATTGGAAAGGACCTTAAGATCATCTAATTCCAAACTCCCTGCCATGGGCAGGGACACCTCACACTAAACCATGTCACCCTAGACTCCATCCAGCCTGGCCTTGAGCACTGCTAGGGGTAAAGCATTCACAAGTTTCTTGGGCAACCTGTTCCAGTGCCACCCCACTCTCACAGTAAAGAGCTTCCTCCTTGTATATAACCTAAACACCCCCTGTTTAAGTTTAAACCTATTATACCTTGTCCTATCACTACAGTCCCTAATGAAGAGTCCCTCCTCAGCATCTGGCATAGTCATATTCCAGGTGTGTATAGCCATATTCCATTCTTTTGGTTCCAATGAATTTACTCTAGATACACAGCAGAGTTTCAAAGACTGAAGTCCACTATCATGTTTTTTCATTAGCTTCATACTCATCCTATTCACATAAATGGTGGTCAATGTTTATTTTATCATAGAATCATTGTACAGTTTGGGTTCAAAAGGACCTTTGAAAATCATCTAGTCTAACCTGACCTTGAATACTGCCAGAGATGGGGCATCCACAGCTTCTCTGGGCAACCTGTGGCAGTGCCTCACCACTTGCATTGTAAAAAAATTTTCTTTGTTTCTTTATGTTCCTTATCCATCCTCTTTCAGTTTAAAATCATTGCCTGTTGCCCTGTCAGTACAGGCCTCAGTAGAAAGTCTTTCTCCATCTTTCATACAAGATCCCTTTATCTATTAAAAAGCTGCAGTATTGTCTCCATAAGCCTTCTTTTTTCCAGGCCAAATCATGGAGTTAGAATCACAGAATACCTCGAGTTGAAAAGAGCCCATAAGGATCATCAAATCCAACTCCATTAAAAGGAGGAGTCCTTAAAGCTAAACCACATGACTAAGAATATTGTCCAGATGATCCTTGAACTCTAACAGGTTTGGTGTCACAATCACTACCCCAGGAAGCCTATTCCAGTGATCAACCACTCTCAGTGATGAACCCTTCCTTAATGTCCAACCTGAACTTCCCCTGATGCAGCTTCATTCCATTTCCTCATGTCCTACCACTAGTCACCAAAGAGAGGAGATCAGCATCTCACTCTCCACTGCACCCCTTGAGGTTGTTGTAGGCAGACATGAGGTGACACCTCAGCTTTCTCCAAGCTGAACCTGAACCACTTCTTATAAGTCTTGCACTTGAGACCTTTCACCATCTTGGTCAAACTCTGGACAAACTCTAATAGTTTGTTGTCCTTGTACTGAGGCACCCCCAACTGCACTCAGTACTCAAGGTGAGGCTGCACCAGGGCACTGCAGAGTTGGACAGTCACCTCCCTTGACCAGCTAGCAATGCTGTGCTGGATGCACTCCAGGACACAGTTGGCCCTTTCAGCTCCCAGGGCATGCTGTTGACTCATATTGAGCATGCCATTAACCTAAACCCCCAGATCTCTTTCCATGCGGCTGCTTTCCATCTTCTCATCCCTCGCTTTTATGTATAACCAGGATTACCCTATCCCAGATAGAAAACCCAGCACTTGCTCTTGTTAAATTTCATATGGTTGGTGATCACCCATCTCTAGTCTAGATCTCTCTAAAAGGCCTCTCTACCTATTAGGGAGTCCACAGCTTCTCTTAATTTAATATCACTGGCAAATTTACTCACTGTACAATTGATTCCTGCATCCAGAGGATTTAGAAAACTGTTAGAGAGCACTGACCATAAAACTGAGCCCTGGGCAACACCACTACTGACTGATCACCAACCTGATGTGACGCCATTTTTATACACCTTTTCAAATTTGTCAGTTGAGTGATGTAGACATGAAGTTGGGCAGAACCAAACTCAGTTTGAAAACCTAAACTCATAAAGTCAATGCAATCCTGATATGTCTTCTTTTTCCGTAACAATCTGGTGTCCGTGGCCTTCCCTCACATTTTTGTTATAGGAAAAAGGATATGCTGAAAGAAGAAATTTATTTACTTTTTCTCCCTAGACAAGAACTAAACCAGAAATCATATTGAGAATCAAAGGGTATCATAAAACACTGTGCAACATTTGGGAGAGAGGTCAAGGAAGACAGATGCAAGATGGTGTTACTATATATATAGTACAGCTTCATGCCTGCTGGCACTCAGGAAAGGGGAGGGCTGATACATCCTGCCTAAGATCTCCTGGGAGGAGAAAGACCCACAGCTTGCTTCTTCTTAGAGATACAGTGCAGAAACCAGTGTCTATCCCAGAAAATGACTGTCAAGGGCTGTGAAAATAAAGGACATGAAGACTGTTCCACATTACATTAACTTTCAAACCCCTGTAGAGAACAGTTGCATCAAAATTCACATCCACAAAAATAACCCACCTCTGGCTCATAGATGCTTGCTTATCTGGGGACTGGTTTTCTAAGAAAAATGTTTCAAATGTTGATGACTGCTGAGAGTGGCAGGAGTTGAAGAAGTCCTCCTCTGCATATTCTCTTCATAGTCTTTGGTAATTACAGATAAAGACAATGTTGGCATGGGGTTGCTATTCTTTCTGTCCTGCATTATTGCAAGGCTTCTAACTCTAGCTGAGCACAAATACTCATCTACTTTAGACCTTTGAGGGGGAAAACTTGAACTAAGTCACTCTCCAAACCAGAGCCTGGAGTTTGGGTTGTTTACATTAAGGAGAAGTGAATCATAGAATCATAGAGGAGTTAGGGTTGGAAAGGACCTTAAGATCATCTAGTTCCAAGCCCCCTGCCATAAGCAGGGACACACCACACTAAACCATGACACACAAGTCTTTGTCCAACCGGGTCTTGAACACTGCCAGGGATGGAGCACTCACAACCTCCCTCGGCAACCCATTCCAGCATCTCACCACCCTAACAGGAAAAAATTTCTTCCTTATATCCAATCTAAATCTCCCCTGTTTAAGTTTGAACCCATTACCCGTTGTCCTGTCACTACAGTCCCTAATGAAGTGTCCCTCACCAGCATCCCTATAGGCCCCCTTCAGATACTGGGAGGCTGCTATGAGGTCTCCACGCAGTCTACTCTTCCACAGGCTGAACAGCCCCAACTCTCTCAGCCTATCTTCATTTGGGAGGTGCTCCAGTCCCCTGATCATCTTAGTGGCCCTCCTCTGGACTTGTTCCAACAGCTCCATGTCCTTTNCGAGCTGCTATGAGGTCTCCACGCAGCCTTCTCTTCTCCAGGCTGAACAGCCCCAACTCTCTCAGTATGGGAGATGCTCCAGTCCCCTGATCATCTTAGTGGCCCTCCTCTGGACTTGTTCCAACAGCTCCATGTCCTTTTTATGTTGAGGACACACATTAAAGGTTGTTAACCTGTTTAAGAAACTTTACTGGAAAAAAAAAGTGACTACATTTGAAGAATGAAATATGATTTCAAATAGCTTGCTTTTCTTTCATATTCACATGATAATAATTACCTGTCAAGCCAAAATTCCAGCTACTTTTTTCCTCTGCAAAATCCCCTGCAGTTTATAGATAACAAAGAGGACTAGAATACCTCTTACTGCTCCCACTCTTTGTGTATTTTCCAAGATGAATTTGCCATTTTGGGTGACTTTTGACTTTTCTAACTGGCTGTGTTCTCTTTGTTGATATGAATTCTCATCTATACCCTGCAGAAGGGATGTTTAGTGACTGTATCTCATAACATGATCTCACTTATCTGCTGTGGTTCTTCCTTACCCATGAAATGCTCTGTGCTTTGACATTCTGCACAATATCCACACAGAGATATGTGACTTGCCTTAGGAGAAAACCTATCCTGGACTGGTGTCATGCAAGATGCTGTGTATTTCAGTCTAGAAGAACTGAGTTCACTAGGTGATTTCAGCTTACACATTTTGAGCATAGACAGGGTCAGAAACAGAATTTATTTTTAGAAATCAAAATATATGTCCCTGAAAAGCTGCTTTATTTCTCTTCTCTTCTCTTCTCTTCTCTTCTCTTCTCTTCTCTTCTCTTCTCTTCTCTTCTCTTCTCTTCTCTTCTCTTCTCTTTTCCCTTCCATTCCATTCACTTCCATTCCCTTTTCTTTTCTCTCTTCTCTTCTCTTCTCTTCTCTTCTCTTCTCTTCTCTTCTCTTCTCTTCTCTTCTCCCTTCCATTCCATTCCCTTCCATTCCATTCCCTTTTCTTTTCTCTTTTCTCTTCTCTTCTCTTCTCTTCTCTTCTCTTCTCTTCTCTTCTCTTCTCTTCTCTTCTCTTCCTACAAATCCATGATTTTGAATCCAAAATCAATACTTGAGCTTAAGAGAATCTGGAATACTGTCCTGATGCAGCATAGTTCTGAAACACTACTTTGCAAATCTATTATGAAAATATGTCAGCTCAGGCTGAAAGAAGTTTGCCTGGTTTTGGTTGATGGTTGATAACTGAGAACAACAAAACCCCAAAGTTTGATCTTGGAGGGGCAACAATTGGAGTTTTGCAAGAGTGATTCCTAGTGTTCATGAGTCATCACAGTGCTAGCTGCATTCAGAACTGCCCTTTTTTTTTCTGAACAACTCTGGCTAACAGACAAAGGGGGGAAATTGGAATTAAAATTGGATAGCTCTGTGGCATTATTCTAATTAAAGTACCTACTCTTTTCCCTAGTGCAAAGAATAAGTCAAAATCAAGTGTTATTTTTCATTTCAAAACAGGCAGTATGAAGAAACAGAGAAGAAGAAAATGTGAGGCTGCTGATATAAAGGAAGTTTAAGTTTCCCTGGCAGTTCAGTGGTTCTGAGATTAATAAATCAGAGTAATTGCAATTGTGCTAACAGCAGGTCTGTGTGAAGCAAAGAGATGTCTGATGGGTTGTATGGCATTTTTGAGAGACAGCTAGGACATGTATCAAGATTCAACAAGCTGTTCACTGTGGTGTACAAAGCCTGAACTAGGACTGCGTGAATCTGCATTATATACTTTTTTCTCTGCTGTGTATCACTGTAAATCAAGAGTAACGCTATTGAATGTAGTAGAGTGCAAGCAGGTTTGGCCTGCACCACAGTATTTGTACCAGCTTGTCTGTATTGCTTAGAAATGACTGGGATAGTGGTGGTGGAGGGGGTTTTGGGGGATTTTTAGGGCTTTTTTACTTCAGAGCCTATTCAGAATGCAATTTTTATTATTGTATTGCTAAAACTGTTTCGTTTCCTAGATATTCTGGTCACACTTTTCACTTCTATGCATGCTTGCAATGATTAAAATTTACTTGAATTAATTATATAACATTACAAAAGCATTGAATTTGCATCATGCTTTTAGTAGCATCCTTTATATAACAGATATTACATAACAGAGTATGTTATCTTTCTGCTTATAATTCTTCCAGAAAAGTGATAGAGTTTATTTTCTCATTTGTCTTTTATATCTCATTTATCTTTTCTTGTGATCATTTACTTCACTGTAATATGTTTGCAAAACTGTGCTTTGCCCTGATTTTTGAACTCAAAATGTGTAAATTACTACTGGAATAATTTCACAATAAAGTCTTGTGGATAAAGGTGGGAGGAAGGATGACTTCAAAAATTTAAATGACTGTTCAGTATATTTTAGTTAATATATTTATATATTAACTCTGTATGGGAAAAATCTTATGAGAAAAGGAGAAGAAGATAAAAAGAACAACACAAATGCATACTGATGCTGTCATTTCTCTTGGATAGTTCAAAATGGTTTGGATTCAAAAATTCAGCCTTGATAGGCATTTAGTCCTCAAGGACTATGCGCTTGTTAAAGCCTAGTGGGAAAAAAAAAAAGAGAGAGAAAAAAATAAAAAAAAAAGAAAGGGGAGTGGGGGAAGTTGTGAAATTAAGAACTTAAGAATGTAAGGAGTTCTGTTCTTTTGAAGGATAATCTTTAAAATCAAACCCCTGCATTCTGAATTATATTGAGTACCTCCTCAGAGTATGCTGCCTAAACTCATAAAACACATGAAACTTCACCTAAGGTCAAATACTCAGAATACACACTGCTGAGCACTAAAAAGACAGCTGGGTGTTGATCTTTCTTCTGGGAGTCCTGCCAACATCAGGGCTGGTATGGGTCTGCTGGGGGTGAAAAGGAGAGCCATGGAGAACACAAGTCAGGGCAGTGCTCTCCTTGACCTCAGCTGGGCTCAGCTTCTCTTCCAATGTTGCTGGGCAGCAGGAATCTGAGAGTTCATGGGGCTGGTGGATTGGAGAGAAGTTTTGTCTTTTCCTCCTTCCCTCATATCAAATTGGAAAAAGTCAGTCCTGCTACCCTCTTATTTAGCATCACTGCAGACAGATTTCCTTCCTCTCAGCACACAGGTTGTTCCCCAGGAGGCAAAGCCTGGCTGCTCAGATTCCATCATTGATAACGTGTGCGCCTGGGTAGATGCACAGCTGTGCCCTTATGAAATCATTGTGGATAGCTGGGAGGCATGGGGCATTGGTAGTGTGATTCAGATGCTGATTTCCAGCTAAATTCCATTGTCCAACCTCATTGATAATCTGAAGCCACCTTCTCTAAAGTAATTTTTAAAGCAAAGTTAGGAAACAGGAATTAAAGAATATAATTCTAGACCTATATAGAGATAGAGAGCCTTTTACTTTGGGGAAAATGGGAGGGGGAGGGGAGTTTAGAGATCTTTGTAGGAAAGATGCTGACACAGTAAATATTATGAGTTTGCATTTCATATTAAGCTATTAATGGTTTGTTTTTAATTTTTGGGCACAGGACCTGTGAAGGGAGAAACATCCGGTACAGGACATGCAGTAATGTGGTAAGTGAAGTATAGCTTTGATATGATACAAATAATCACAAACAGTCATGGCCACATTAATAAAATAATTTGGTAACGTGACAGTGAGAATATCATAGCTATGTAAATTACCTTCATGCCAAAGGACGAAGTGTCTTAAAATGGAGAGATTATGGCATAGCATAATGCTAAAACTGTTTGGAAGGAATTGCAGTCACACTTTCCAAATAGAGTGAAACTTCAGAGTTGCTCTTTACAGCTTCCCTGGCAGAATCAAGACCACTTGTGTTCCCAGTACTACTTTGGTAACCAGCCGGTTCGTATTGGGCAGTCTGTCAGGCTGGAAAATTAAGGACAAATTAGTAAGTATATATTTCTGTTCACCTGTGCCCTCCCAGCATTGTAATTTTGATGCAAGTGTTAGAAAAGCAATTTTAGATAGCCTGCACCAGTATTTTGGCCTTTCCAAATGCTCTCTCTTAGGTTTATGTATGGTGAATATCATTTTCAATAGAATAAAATAAGAAACTTTAACTTCTGTGTTCACAAAAGTGAAAGTGTGTTTTCACTGGTGAAAATGGAAATAAAGATTTTCATGCGGAAAGTTTTATTGGGTGCCAAGAATAGTAAAAGCTCTCAAATTACATGGAGAAATGTCAGTTTTAACAGTAAAGATGGAAACTGAAATCAAACGTGCACTGGGCCAAACTTTCTCATGCCTGATATGGGCATATTAAGAAGCCTTTCAATAGATGCTTTGTCTAAAAAAGTGTAAGTTTAAGTTAAAAACCTGAATACATTCCCTCGTATTTACCATATATTTTCTTCAGTAGACCACAGTTCATAATGAAAGAAACTGCTTCTGTCTGAGCTGTAGTCTCCCATGCAGCAAGATTTCTCACACTTGTTTCTCTGAAATTCCTTATGGGTATATCCTTTGGCTTCCTATCAGTCTAGACATCTGCTTCGCTTACTGACAACAGGTAGAGGAATCAATAAATAGGTCTGCTGGTTGATTAACAGTCTGATTCCATCTCTGAGGCACTAAGGCTATACCACAGTTGTGGAGGGAATGTGAATGTTGATTTGTGCCTGTCAAATTGAGTGTTGTAACACACACACACACACACAAGAAAAACCAACGAAACCAACCAAGGCCAAACTGTTAAAGGCTAATTGGACTAAATTAGACTTCAGTTAGACCCATCAGTTCTCTTTGGGTTTGTGAAATCATATGTGTTGAGACAATCCCCTTCCCATTCTGACCTTGTGGATGCTAAAAGCAGTGAGACAAACTAGCATCCTTCTCTGCTGCCAGTTCCTGGATCATTCTGGTTAGAAGATAGAGTTTTACCTGTGTTACAACCCTTATTTAGTAATTACTGAGCTTAACTTTCCAAGATAAAGAGTAGTTTTTAAAATCTTATTTTTTATCTCAAGTTCTATTTCGGAAATGTGGAGCTGAACAGTTTTCCATTCAAAATAAAACCTTACATAGTTTTTTCAGGCAATTCCTTTACATACCTTGTATTTGGCAATACTGGCTTCAGACTTCCCAATGTAGCAGAGAAGCATGCATCTGTAGAACTCACTTTCTTGGCTTCAGTAATCAAAACTGAAAATTTAAAAGTGCTTTGCTGTGCTTAAATCAGTGACAGTTTTGATGCTGATTTATGAAGACCCAGGACAGCATTTAAGATTTTAACCCCTTTTTCAGAGAAGGTGAATTGTACTACATTGCTCTTTTCCTTCATAAAAGAATTAATTCTTAATAAAAGGATTAAATGAGTTTTAATTTATTTCCTTTTAGTAAACTTGCAAAACTAGTAGTAAATCAAACTAATCTCAAGTCTATGACTGCATCATACTTTGACCAGACCCTCCAAATACAGTTTTATGTCATGAGGAAAGTACTTGACTGTATTAATTTCATAGAATCATAGAATCATAGAATATTTAGGATTGGAAAGGACCTTAAGATCATCTAGTTCCAAGCCCCTGCCATAAGCAGGGACACACCACACTAAACCGTGCCACGTGCCAATAAACCGTGCCACCGTGCCAAGGCTTCGTCCAACCTGGCCTTGAACACTGCCAGGGATGGAGCACTCACAACCTCCCTCGGCAACCCATTCCAGCATCTCACAACCCTAACAGGAAAGAATTTCTTCCTTAGATCCAATCTAAACCTCTCCTGTTTAAGCTTGAACCCATTACCCCTTGTCCTGTCACTATAGTCCCTAATAAAGTGTCCCTCGCCAGCATCCCTATAGGCCCCCTTCAGATACTGGGAGGCTGCTATGAGGTCTCCATGCGGCCTTCTCCTCTCCAGGCTGAGCAGTCCCACTTTCTCAGCTTGTCTTCGTATGGGAGATGCTCCAGTCCCCTGATCATCCTCGTGGCCCTCTGGACTTGTTCCAACAGCTCAATGTCCTTTTTATGTTGAGGACACCAGAACTGCACACAATACTCCAAGTGAGGTCTCACGAGAGCAGAGCAGAGGGGCAGGATCACCTCCCTCGACCTGCTGGTCATGCTCCTTTTCATGCAGCCCAGGATACAGTTGGCTTTCTGGGCTGCAAGCATTCACTGAAGCCGGCTCATGTTCATGTCCTCATCGACCACCGCCCCCAGGTCCTTCTCTGCAGGGCTGCTCTCAATCTCCTCTTTGCCCAACCTGTGGCTGTGCCAGGGATTGCTCCAACCTAGGTGTAGTACCTTGTACTTGTCATGGTTAAACTTCATGAGGTTGGCATCAGCCCACCTCACAAGCGTGTCAAGGTCCCTCTGGATGGCATTCCTTCCCTCCAGCGTATTCATTGAAGGACAGTATTTTCTTTTTTTAAAATATGTTGATTCTCTGACTGAGATGTTATGCCCTTTCACTTATCATCTTTACTAATCTGAGATAATGCACCAGTACTCAAAACATCAGTCAGTGAAAGGGCACTGCCACCATGACCTGTATCAGAACTTGCAGTAGGATCCTGCCACAGCCATGCTGATCCTCAGCCCATATTTGTCTAGGCATCATTTCGAAATGCCTTGTGCAGCACTAGTGGAAGGCTTTAGGCAATTTGGGAATCCCAGATGTGCATCTCTGTTGAAATTCATTCTGTTACTGAATGTTGTAGCTGAACCACTGAAGAGTACTTTGTCTCTTTCAGAATAATAAAACAAAATCATATGCTTTCTCTATAATGGAAGTCTATCTTTGTCTCCAGAATCCAAGGATATATACACAAATTGGAACTTGGAAACAATTCATTAACCTCATGGCTTGTTGTAGAATTCTGCACTGAAAAAGGCATATAATACTGTATTTTTGTTAACTCAGACTTTGTTGCTTAAGTTTTCATCCACAAAGGCTCTGAAAATCAGCATGACAATAATTCCAGGCTCAATGAGACCTTTGTTTTCATTTGTTAGATGACTTGTCTGTTACATGAAAGGAAAATGAGAGCAAATCCCACCCTTTCCTCCTCTGTAAATTAAGCTAGCTATCATGCATTGTGGAAAATTTCTTCTTTATTCTTGTGGAAATCAGCAAGTCCTTAAATACGAGCTTTCATTGCAATTAGTTTGTGCATAACTTGAGGACGTTATTGTTCATAAAATTATAAGTCTTTTTACTTTCTGAAAACTGTTTTTCTTTAAACTGACATGTTTTTATTTATATGACTGTCCTCTTAAAGAAAGGATGGGTAGTCACATATACTAAAAGCAAACTCTTTATTTCAAAGGTGAGATTGGAGAATGGGAAGAATACTTCTTGGAATCTGGAAATGAACACATTTTCATAGACACTATCGTTTGCAAGATTTTACTACAGCTGGTTTTAATTCCTCCTGAAATTAAGTTACAGGGTGGAGGGGAGGAAAGGAATGAGATAAAGAAAAATGGAAGCAAAGGGAGAGAGTGGTATGTCTGTTTCTTCAGTGACCTATGTTATTCTAGGGATTCTACCCATTTTGAGTAGTACAGACTCTAAGAGGGGTTGATACTGCTGTCTATAAAGCTTCTGGACAGTCTTTAAAAGAACAGATCCAGTCCAGTATCTTCACCACTTGCATTGCCTGGAGAAACTGAAAAGATTTTGGGTATGAAGCCACATGTGTAAGTAGTAAAAGAAGGAATGAGAGAATCTGAAGATGATTTAGGCTTGAATTGCATCTGCTTTTTTTCTTCTTACTTTTCATATTGGCTCCAAGTATGTTTCCAGCCATTTTAGAATATAATCATGGGATATAGAGAGAGGGAGTAATTTGTTTTTCTTTAGAAAATTACTATGAATGCAATAAACCCATGTTTTTGCATCTAGCTGTGTTGTTGTGCTAAACATTATTCAAAATAAACAAAAGATATTTCCCAACTGCAAACAGGATTTTTCTAGTGGTTTGTTGGTTGTTTTATTTTTTAAAAAAGCTAGCATGCTCTATATTCCTTCTGTGCACATCCTTAGTCACCAGGTCTTCTCCAGGTCTTGTACCAGGATATTTTGCCATCTCATCTGCACTTTTTTTTTCCTATTTACTTGCTTATACCTGCCAGCATGATGATGAACACTACATATAAAACTGCTCATGAGATTTTGCTCTTTGACATGAAAATAAGCAATGCTGGAGGCTGCACAACATTACTAGCTCTTTCAACAAGGTTTACAGCAGTTCCCTTAAGCCTAAGATAAAATTTGTAGATGCTACATCACGTTAATCAGACCACCAAACCTCATAAACACCACCTGCAGCTCTTTTTTGTATATACCTCGCTTTCTTCTCACTTGGCTGAAATACCAGCTGTGATGACATCCCCCATTTTTTTGGCTTGCATTCAGACAAGCTACTTCCATTTCTGTTTCTAATCAGCTTATGCTTCATTTTATACACACCAGTCACGATACTGCCAATCTTACTTTTGACAAAATGACACTATCTTCTTTCCATGGACTAAAAGTTAGACTGTTGGAAAGTGTTAAACTTTTTATGAGTGTGTAAAGCTCTAGAAGCATTGTCTTGTGTGTATGAAAAGCATTATCACCAGGTAGAACTTTTTCAGAGATACAAAAATGATTATCAGGATTTAATTTTCTACCCTTTGGTGGCCAGAAATGCTATCTGAAGTCTTTTGAAATCAACCCTCAAACCCCCAGTTTGCATTTTGCAATAAAAAGAAAAAAAGGAAAAGAAAAATAATAAAAAATGGTATAAACACTACACATATACCCTTAGAGACATCAGATTTACTTCATGTCAGGTTACTTTTTAAGTGACAATTCTTCCAAACTCAGATCATTGATTGTGACTACAGTCGGTTTATAAAAATGCTGAATTTTAATAACTTACTAACTACAATCTCATTTCCAAATGGGTGCATTTTAAAACTTCAGTGTGTCATCTATGAATTATTTATTTGCACTGAAAACCAAGTGATTTTAGTATATTCCTAATGTTAGCAGACTTGACTTTTGGATCAAGCAGAGCAGAAAACAGAACAAAAAAATATGCTGAAAACCACTGCAACCTTTTTATGTAAATGCATAAAGAATCTCTGTAGACCAAATATCTGTATCACTTCCATCACAGTGGCATTTCAGGACTTTGCTCAGGACTCTTCATGACTGTGGATGATTCACAGGTTTAAATTCAATATTTCTGACAATAATAATATTTTATTATTTTAATATCTCTTTTTGGTCTGCCAGTGTGGTACCAATGGTGCTTTTAGGGAACTGTAATCTAATATCTGTACTTGTATTAGTTTTTGAGTGAAATATTCAGAAGTTTTTCAAGCCAAAATAATTCATTGTGTCTATTGTCAACACATCACTTTATATTTAAAAGGTATGAACAAACAAAATTTTAAAATGGCATGAAGGTTACATATTGACTTATTTGCTCTCTAAAATGGGTATGTACTTTAAAAGAAGAAAATAAAGCGCTTTCTTGTCAAAATTGTATTTCATAAACATCTCTAATGACAACTGTTCATGGAGGTTTAGATTTATACTACATTGACTGTTTTAGCACTGATCTCCACTCCATGTTTATTTAATACAGAGTAGAAGCATCTGCTGATATTCCTCCATTTACTTTGTTCATGTTATTTCTCTCATACTTCTCTCTGTCAAATATTGCAGTATCTTGAGATTGTCATAGAAAGCTATAGTATGAGCCCCTCTGGATCTAAGCAGTTAAACATCATCCTAACCTATTTAGAAGTTCACAGGAATATACTAGTGAAAAATCTGGCTGCAAGAAACTTAATTCAAGCAGGGCTCTCAACAATGCTTCAAGGTCAACTAGAGTTTCCATTAAAACCCTATACCTCCTAAGTCTCTGTATTTTTATCTAAAGTTCTTATTTAGTCCTGGTCAAGCCTCTACTTGAGGATCTCAGGCTTTCTTTCCCAGTAGGGAAATTAGTGAAGCTGAAATGCTATGTGTACTTCATGGAACTGGTTCAATAAGCTGTTCTGTCAGATGCTGCACAGAGTAGTCCAGTTGTAAGATATTTTTTGAGCAGAGGAAAAGCTCCAGGTATAGTAAATCATTCTTGGCCTCTGCAAATATACAAGCACATATATTGTAAACTGTTTTAAGGTTCCTCCACTGTTTCCATCTATAGCAGCTTAGATACAATCTTCCACATTTCACCCTCTAAGTAAACTTTAAAAAGCCTGACCCTCTTTTGTCCCGTGAAATTTGATCTACCTATCACCATCAAAGGACATCTGGGATTCATCTTATCTTTTCCACTGGTTTGTTGATTAATAGCAATTGTTTTGAATGGGATTCAGACATGGCAAAACTCTGTGGACCTTATGAATTACCATAGGGTCAAATAGAAGGTCAAGTTAAACAAAAAAAAAAACCCAACTAAATCTGAGAAAGCAAATGAAGGTGTAGTAATATGGCCAGCATTAGGTGCTTAAGAAGTGAAGAGGAAACTCCTGTGTTTATTTTAAAATAGGTTTCATCCCTCAAAGGAATTTCTGATCACCTTTAAGATGACACGTATCTTCATTGCAGAGGAGGAAATCCTGATAGGATGAATGGAGATTATAGGTACCCATGACAGCTTCAGTCTTTCAGGAGTATCTCACGAGCCTTCACAAACTAAAGGTCATGTAGCAGCTGTCTAGGACTCACAGGGTTAGAGGAACAGTTGTTTCCTATTCACTGGAAATTTTCTTCCCTAAAAAGTCTTAATGAATAAGAAGCTTGAAGATAAATGGGCATAGACAAGACTTTCAAGATGACTAGTTCTTTCTGATTCTTCAAGGAGTGTAGTGACAACAGTGCAGGGGCCCATAGATAATTTCAAAAAGAAAACAAAACTGGTAAAATTTGAATTTAACACCAAAGCTGGAGTAACCTGAAGCAGAACTACAGTGCTTTTGTGGCCAGAAACCAGTGCTGACACATGCTCTAAGCCAAACACAGACCATGCAGATATGGTTAGCAAAATACCCTGCAGAACTACTCAACCCATGCAAAGATATGCTACACCACTACAGTGATTTGGCCCAAAACTTCTGGCTGTCTCAAAGTGTGGGCATACTTGTCTATCAGTCTGCTGTGCAGATAGATGAACTACATACTGTTAGATAGCTTCCAGGATGAGTCCCTTAGGTGGAGTAGAATGTAACTTCATTCATGTCAATGAAGCAGTGCTACCTGGCAGCTTTGAAGGATACCCTTCCACCAAGACCCATGTATATATTGAAAACATGCTCATTTTTTTAATTTTTTAGATTTTTTCTTTTTTTTGTCTGACTTTCATTTTTCTGACTCTTTTGTCCATGGGCTAGCACTGCAAAATGAGGCACAGGAAAACTGCCTCAAAACAGCAAAGCTCTTATATAGAGGCATGCAAAGCATTTAGAAGAAAATAGAAATTTACTGCTTGAACAAATATGCAAGAAAACACTGGCTTTGTTTCATCTGTTATTTCAGCAACTAGAATATTCATTTATTATATATATTACAGAGGTTATGCAGGTCTTATGAGTGTAGGTGCAAGTACATGTGCTCTCTTAACTGAAAGTAAAGATCTCCCCTTGAGGGAAAGGGATCTTTAAGGCCTTCAGATAGATTTAGGACTTAGAATTTCAGCAGGAGTAAAGTGGTGGGCCAGTTCGTGACCCTTTTTTGTATCTGTGTGCCAAGAGAAGTATGCATGTCTGCATTTCTGACTGCTTGAATGTATTCTTCAAATGGCTTCAAGTTTCACATGAAAACTTTTTTAAACACAAAGTCTACTATTTAAATCCATTGTTTTATTTTGATCATGATATCAAAGACCGGAAGTATTTAACATCAGTCCTGGTCACCTGCCGTGTCCTGAAAGCTTGTTATGTTGATGGTACATTTTTTTTTTCTTTGATTTAAAAATAAAATCCAATACAACAAACGTAGTATTGAATACTGCACAAAGTAGGATTATGAACTCTTTAGGTTTTGTGCTTTACTGGGTCTTTCTGTCTTTGTAAAAATAAAGCTAGTGAAAGCCAGGAAGTTTTGAAGGTAGAGCCAAGCTTGAACCAAACAAGAGGATTGGCTTGGATCTCCGCAACAAGCCTAAGCCAAGCCAACAGAACTGACTGTGTTCATTTATGGACAGAAAAAATCAGAGAAGGTTATGCACCAAAGATTTTGTGGCAGGAAATGTGACCACAGTGTTCTTCTGTGCTCGTCTCTTCTCTATTTGAAAATAGAGCTAAAATGGATCCTGGGTCAAGATGTAACTGTCTTGTTCATTCTGTTTAAAAGCAGAACATAAAGAACACTTTTCCTCTAGTTAACTGCTATAGGGGAATAATGAATTTCCCACATAATTTTCTGCTCTCTTCACTCTGTGCTGCTGTCCATAGTTTGTCTCATGTCAACAAGTTGCTCAGATCAGAAAAAGGACCTGATTTCTTCAAAGTTTTCCTAGAGATTTTAAAATCAAACTGAAATACTTTCAGCATCTATTTTTTTTCTTCTTTTTTAATCTTCCATAACATATGATTAGAAAAACTGTCATCTGAGTCCTCCAGCACTAAAATCTCAGTTATGAGCTTGTACTTTCAACCTCCACTTTCAGGAAGGATCAGTGAGGTTTTTGATCAGTGAGCTCTTTTCAAAAATCAGGATTATTGCTGTTTGATACATATTTTTCTACAGCAAGATTTAGCCCAAATTTTATTTTTTTTCCTCTTTTATGCATTATCTATTTAACCTTGTGTAGCAGGAACACTATTACCTTGTACTTAGATAGCAGAACTTCTGGATGGTGTTTGACCCATTGGTTTTGGCCTGCATCACATTCAGATACAAGGCAAATTAACTGAAAATTTGCCCTGGTGATGCAATACAAATTATGCTTAAGACCACGTTGCCACTACATGGTGAACAAGAACCTGGACTGGTTATTGTGGGTTTGAGCCAAAAGTATACAGATGGAAAATTCATAGCCAAGGTTTTGACAATTTATATCCACAGGAGACTTTGAAAGCTCAGTTGTTAAGACAGGTTTTATTTTAGATTTTAATGCTAAACAACAATCCTTCAATATCAAGAAGTGTCATGCAGCCCCCATGTCAGTTGTATCGAAAGCTTTAATAGCCTGCCCCATTAGAAACAAGCAGAAAAATGTTAATGAATTAAGGTGTAGAAAAAGGTCTGAAAAATAGAGATGATTATTTAAATCTCAGAAGAGATATTTTGTCTCAGTAGCAGCAAGACTTTCCTGGCTTGGAGTATAAGAAAACCTGTGAATAAAGTTGTCACTAATAATACTAGAATGTCTATAGGATGAAGTACTTTGAGGATAGAGAATACAAGCATCTTAAAAGGTTTTTGTCTAGTTATGTGGTTGTATATATGTAAAAATCCTTCTCTATCAAGTCTATAATAGACATCTACAATTCTCTAAAACTAAAAAGAATGTTACAGTCCTCAAGCAATGTTAATGACAGGTATTCATTTCACCTCATATTTGACCAGGTATCACTGAGGAGCAGATTTCCTTACAGCGGCAAGGTGGAGGACTATGGGACTTTAATAATCTGAGGCAGCCATATTGCCAACATTTACTTTATTGTTACAGTTCTCATTCTTTTAATGTTTTTATTAAAGCTTACGTTCTCTATTCCTGTAATTATGTAAGAAATTCTGGTTACTTTAAAAAAAAAAATACAAAACACAACAATTAATCTCTAGTCTTTGTGATTGCTTGTACAGGAAAACTTGAAATACTGTTCTTCAAGGATCAAAAAATAGAAAGGAAATAAAAAGAACTCATGTTAATTTTGCCTGAAGCCCTATGATTTTGAAATTCTTCTTGCTCTCTTGAGAACTTGACTCATGGTTTCCAATGCTAAATAATGGCAAGAAAGTGTGTGTGGGCAAGAAGGGCCTCACATTCTCACCAACAAGAGACTTTATGCAGTATGAGTGGTCTTTGTTTTTTGCATCAGGTGTACTGGGTTCAGAGTAGGGTTTATATGTCTCACAAACCTCCTGAAGAATTAATGAAGAGGCTTTTTAACAGTCTTCCCAGTAAAATAATAGTAAGTTGCTAGTTATGCAAATTATGAAAACTTAGGTTAAAAAAATACAAACACGTATCACATTTTCTGGTTCTTGCTACCCTACCAACTGACGAAGCAAAAAAAGAAAAAAAAAATAGCTAGTGAGGAGAGTTCAAATAAGCAAACAATTAAATAATGTAATTCTTTTTCCTTTCTCTTCAATCACAGAAGAAAATTTGTCTGGAAAAGACTAGCTGTGCACACACACTTCTTCACATATGTGCACAAGTGGAAAGAGATTCAGAAAACAGCACATCAGGGCTACAGTTGAACCTACAGTTCATTACAACTGACTATCCCAAACAGACCTGCTGACCTTTTCCTTTTTTCTTTAGGACTGTCCACCAGAAGCAGGTGATTTTCGTGCCCAGCAGTGCTCTGCTCACAATGACGTCAAGTACCAGGGACAGTTTTATGAATGGCTTCCTGTCTCTAATGACCTCGACAACCCATGCTCACTGAAGTGCCAAGCCAAAGGAACAGCTCTTGTTGTGGAGCTGGCACCAAAGGTTCTGGATGGGACCCGATGCTACACTGAGTCACTGGACATGTGCATCAGTGGCTTATGCCAAGTAAGGAGAGAAGCCCTACTCTAAAGCCTTTCCTCATGACTTCCCCCCTCAGATCTCTCATGCACCTACTCTCCTCCTTCATACTTGTATCATTTTAGCATCTTCATTTTAATTATCTGTTTTCATTCTCTTAAGTTGACTTCTGTCTTATTTGGAAGAAGTGTACAAATTCAAAGGTTATTTTCTCATTTTATCCTGTTTCATTGCTTCTTTGTTTGGTTTTGGGTTTTCTGTTTGTTTGATTTTGGTTTTTTGGTTGTTTGGTTTTTTGGTTGTTGGGTTTTTTGGGGGGGAAGTGGGGGGTTGAGGAAATTATTATCAGGTTTTGTATTATCAGCAGCAGATCTCATTTAAAAGCACCATTAGAAAATAATGGGTTAACATCTAGTTTAGATATACCAAAGTTTCATAAGTCTATGAAATTACATTGTCTTAGAGAATTATTGCTCCCTGCAAGTCCCAAACCACATAGCAGAAGATGAGGTACTAAACTATGAAGCTGGAAAATCTGCTATTGTTTTGCCATAGGATTAAACAAGCTGCTGTATCTTTAGACCTCAGCTTCCCTGTTTGCTGAACACTTCACAATGAACGGAGATCTATTCATCATTCAACCAATTTACTTACATCCTAATGTGTTTCTATATGGCCTTTGTGCTTTTCATTATATTTTACTAGTCTTTTGAACTTATCTGCATCAGAGTTTAGTCTTTTGAACTACATGTAGTTGTTGGTGGAGGGAGGAAAATTTGCATCATCTCCTTTTAATACTGAACACAGCTGAATATCAGAAAAGGTTGAGTCTAGATTCATGTTTAGTGCCCTGTCTCTTTCCCGTCTATGCAGACTTGATGTGTTTTTGGCCTTCTATTGTATCTTTAGCCACTTTATATACCTTTGGAAGCTTTTCTCCCTGTTTCGCTTCTCTTTGATTTCCTGTTCTGAGCCAGAAGCAGTCCTGCAGTAAATGAAGCAGAGTAGACAGTTACTCAGGCTAATCTCACTTGTGATCTGAAGAAAGCAATCATCTAGACCTCTTGACCTCAGGCAAATGCACAAGTTTCCCAAAATTCTGGATTGCCTAATGAACCAGTCTAATTATAGCTCTAATAGCAGGATTAGATCCAGTGATGAAAAAGCTGGTCATTTCTGAGATCTTAAAGTAAGCTTGCTACTACAAAAAGGTAGGTCAGGACTGGAGAAAACACTTTTGTTTCTTCTTCCAAAACTGTCCATCTTTCTCTATTGCATTCTGTCAATTTTACAGGTTGCTAGTTAAAGACAGATACATACCAGAAATGCCTATCTTAATGTCTACTACTTATGATATTATTATATTCCTCTTTACATATCTACTGCCAAATACTACTAAAGGTAGTTTTTAACTTTTCAAATTTATCAGTTCTTAAAGGCTGAACTGCATAGTGAGTTCAAGTTAGTTAATAATAAACTTAGTTTCCTTAGCAACCTTTTACAGAGAGTGAAAAGTACTTGTAACAAAAGCGATCAGTCTATGGACCCCAGTATACTATGGACAGAGTATGAAAAACAATGATCTAAAAAAAAAAAAAAATGATGAGAAAGGATGATTTCATAAAGTGCACTGGCTTGCTACAGCGTCTTTGTATTTGAAGTCAACATGGCAATAGAATTGTAGCCAACAATACTCAGCTGAATTTCAAAAGCTATTGTTCATATCAAACCAAGGCAGTGAATGCATTGAATATTTTGCCAGAAGTGTATTGATGATAGTTTCATACAGCATCTTCACAATAAAACATTTTTTTCAAATATTAGCCTTAAGTTTTGTTGCTTACTATTTTGGTATTACTTATTTGCTGTCATAAATCTGTGATAAGTAAAGAAATCGATTGTCAGTTGAGAATCACCAATTCTAAAAATAGTTTTAATACAAACTTTTCTGCAGTGAAGATATATTTTAAGTGATTTTTTGCCAAGTGATAGTTACCAAATTATTATGTTATATATATATATATACTTATATGTCTATATATCTATATATATACATGTGTGTGCTTCCAATTTTATTTCATGAGAAATAAAAGCTACACTGGCTGATGCATAATGTCAGAAGAGTGGGAAAAATCTGTCCCCTTCAAACACATGACTCTGCTATATTGTCTGCCTATCGTGACTTCAGCATGGATAGTTTCTCTTCCTCCCTTCTGTCTATAAGCACTGTTGTATGGATCCTTTGCTGTTTACAGCTCAGCCCAAAATATACAACTAATCAGGTTACAGTGTCACTTAAACCTGTGTTCAGTGTGTGGCTTTTGTACTCACTGGCACAGTGAACTTGCTTGATACAGGTGAAATACAGATTTTAAAGAACATAGATGAGGTTTCCACCTCAGCAGGCTCTTAAAGTCCCATGAAAGTGCCATGGTTCCCAGATGTCTCTGTGGGATGTGCCTGGAGTACTGCTGCAGAAATTAGCCTAGGCCTATGGCTGTTCCTAGTCATTGCTTAGTCTGGGAGCTGATTTATTTGCATGACCTCTTCACACCATTCAGGTCAACTCCAGTTTTGAGGAAGGAGAAGGCCGGGAGTCTTTCCCACTCCATCTGAAGTTCTGGAAGCAGCTGGCCTACATTACTCCACCTTGGAGCACTCATTGCTGTAATATTCAAGACTATTCTTACCCATGCTTGCCATCAGTAACACTGCTTATTTTGACAAGATCCCACTTTTGGCACTTTAATTTGTCATATTATTTAACAGCAAAAACTCTGTCAGAAACTTCCAGAAGGAGATTTTTACCTGTGTTGCTGTTTTACATTCACAAAGGAGGACTGAAAGTGCCTGTCATTTGCCTGTTTGATGGCAAAGTAGAGAATGAAAGGCCTTTGTTCTGTTAATTCTCTACAAACAGGCATCATTTGTGTTTCTACCAGTGTGTACTCATTTTCAGAGGCATTTAATCTCACATGACAGCTTCTAAGAATGATCTTTTTCTTCTACCAAGGCTATGACAGTAGTCAGGTTAAAACAAAGGAAACCCTTACAGAAAAAAAGTCTAGGTATTTACATGTTGCTGGCATTTCAGTCTCCTGTAGTTCAGCTAGCTCTGGTTCCTGTTTGTAGCTTTTTTTTAAGTAGTAAAACACCAGAAGAAAAGTGCAAGAGATGTAATAATAACATTATTGTTTAGGAAAGGTGGTGGCTATTTTTTCCTCAGCCATGTAGAAAACAGTATAACAGGATAATTTCTAAGTTGGCTTTCAATTTAGCTCAGCCTTTTGGCATTATGATTAAAGTAGCTTTTCAGTTTCTGATGTCTTCATAAAACTGCTTGGCCTAAATACTCAAGAAGAATCATTCTTTTCTTTTAGAGTGTATTGAAAACTAGATGCCTTCTGGGGACATAGCATTTCAGAAAGTACTGAATTCTTGATATCTGATGGTCAGGTCCTTTCAAACTGTGTCAGGCTGAACAGCTGAACTGCTGTTTCAACTTTTTGTCTAATACTTTCCATCCTCTTCTATCTCATATTCTGTGGATAATAAATTTTGATTTTGTTTTCTTGTTGATGAGTATCATTGTAATGCAATGAAAGAAGTAACATTATCTCCAGCATATATTTCCATCACACAGAAAAGAGTGGGGTGGAGAACCTTATGACTCATAAGTATAATAGACAAATGTTTAAATTTCTATCTTCATGCCAGGTACCAGCATTTTTGTGGCAGACAGTGGTGATGATAGGGATATGTTTATTGTATGAAAGAATCTGCATTTGCATTATTAGACCTCCACTCCCCTGCCTGGAGCCATTAGTTTTCCGCTTTATGGTACCAAGGAGATTGGCACCACTGCACAGATATTTTGTCCTAATCTTTCATGAGAAACAATACCTGCTGTTGCTCCCAAGTAGACAAACTGTCTATTGTGGGTATGTCTTTGACCAGGAGCACACAGAGCACCTCCCTTTGCTGGGGTGGGAAACACATTGTGACTTGGGAGCTTAGCAAAAAGAAGATATTCCAAAGAGCAGTTTGGAGACTCCTGAGAGCTCTTTTACAGTTACCATGAAGTCATCTGTGTCCATGTGTTTCCTTAGCACATTGAAAAATCTAAGGTGTGTTGAGTGGCACAGAGAATTTAGTGCTGCAAGATGTTAGTATGCCCACTGTTGGCTGGGTATTTTAAGAGTGTGTGTCCCCCACCCCAAACAGATATGTGACTAGGCTTTCAATTACTGTGCAAATCCAGGGCATTGGGGCCACAGGCATTTTAGCTAGTTTCCTCTGTCATACCAAGTGTCTTCTCATAGAGCCCACATGCATTCCTCTTACACACACTGGTTAGAGTACCACACAGACTAACCAGTTTCAGCAGGGGGCTGGGGACATGCAGTCTCTGTCAAGTATTTGAGCTGTGGGTGAAGTCTGTTCCTTGATAACACAGATTATGTGACTGCCCTGAAGCACCAGCAAGTCTGTGCTGGCACTGTTAGTAGGAAAGCACTGCAGCTGTATCCCCATTGATCCAGCCGACAGAGGACAGGCTCCTGTCAACAAAAGAAGCCTGTCTGAGAGAAGGAAGCTTGTGTACCCAACAGAAGAGAGGTCTGAGTGGCAGTTTCAAGCATGTCATGAAGTCACCAGAGCTAACAAAGGATCACAGTCAAATATAACGTGTCACAAGTGCCAACTAAATGCTTTTACAGTCTAGTGCTTCATCATTTAGGAGGATGGGTCCAGAGGGCAGACTTCATTAATTTTACTTTTACTTTCTCAAGCATGCTGTTGTGAGGGAGCTGAGTGAGAGCTGCCTTGATGACTTTTGACTTATCATGGCTTTTGCAATCAACCTCTGTTGTAATATTTTCATCTTCTGCAAAACCTAGCAAATCTTTCCCCTGGCAATGCTAAGTGCAATGTGGCAATGCTAAAGTGATCTGTTAAGACAGTATGTGTGACTTTTTGAGAAAATCAAGCATTTCAATAAAAATCTGCTATAGAGCACTAACTAAAGAAATGAGGTTTTTTTGTTCTCCTCCAATCACAACACAGAAATAAAGCAGAAACTTTTTCTTACTCAACAGAATATGGACATGTGAACACAAACCCAGACAAAACCAAATAAAACTGTGAATTGGATAGGTGAATATAAATAATCACAAAAGCCTCTTTTCTTCCTTTTGTCATCTGTTTATAAACTCTTGAAATTTAATTCTGTTTAAATGTTGCTCCTTACAGAACAACAGCCTCTGGATTCCTGTATCATCAGAGAGTGAAATAGATATGGCTTTGTTTCCACATCTGTGGGCTTCTATGTAGGCCCACGCAATAAATTGGTTTGTTATGTATGACTGAATCTGAAAAATTAAATCTTTTTTTTATGTAGGAAGATTCTTTCTAGCAAAATTTGCATGTAAGGATAGGACTTACATTTTTTTTCCACATCCAAAATTTTAATGCCTCTACAAATCCTCATTTAAAAGTTGTAGGTTTTAAATTGATTTAATTGTTTCTTTTTAAATCAAGGGTGGTTTCAGAATGAGGTTATAGTTAATCCTTTCTCTGAGGAAAACCTGAGAAATAGGAATTTCTCTTGAGTTCCTTCTGCTGCTGGGTATTTGCTGTTTGGTTCTAGAGCTTTGGCCAAAACACTGATTCTCAAAGTACTGCGTGAGGCTCCATCAGGGTTTTTGTCTGGGTTTAAAAAAAGTAGTAGCAAACAACGCTGTCTAGCTGGGAATGCTGGGTCTTCAGGCAGATACCAAGCAGGATCTGCAAATCGTTTCCAGTGGATCAGTGGTATATAAGGCAACAAGCACACAAATCACTGAGCTGGCCAGCCACACGCTTAGTGTGTTGGAAGGTGGATATCAGTCACTCCAGTGGTTCTGTTTAACAATTAGGCTATTTATCAGTGACTGAAATTTGTTTACACTGCCTGAATGGTTGCAAGTTTTCTTTGGCTCAAGTGCTAAGTGAGTACATTTATTGCACATGTCACTGGGGCTACTGTTAACGGCACAGTCACAAACTGCCTTGATGTTGTGAAAATCATCTTATGGTCTTCAATTACAGTTGCTGATTGTGGTGTGCTTTTAACTAAATTCCTTGGGACATAGGAGGGTCCTGTCCAGCTGCACAAGACTGCCTGTCACAGGACAATGCCAGCAGGCTGTGCCAAAAGAATGCTGAGCCTGTGAGCTCTCATCGTAAGGTGTCAGTGAATTGAAAAGCACATATCACTTCAGCAGGGATTGCGAGTCCTTTCATCACAGACACCAATCCAGTTCCAGTTTGCTGGTTTGCTGTACAGCTCATAGCTTGTTCTCTCCACAGTAATTTAAGAGTATAACAGCAATTCGTCCTGATTGTGAAACAGGATTTTGGACCCAGTTGAAACAGTAGCTCTGATCCAAAACTTTCTTCAGCTGAGTAGTGACAATCAACACAAGTCCCACATTGAGCCCCAGATTGGTATATGTGTGAAGGGCAACTTTGTTTTTCTCGGATTCTCAGAACTTCTTGTGTTTGAACTGCAGACGTGCCCTTTGAAAACCAGAGAGATTTATTTATAATTGGCTAGATTTGCAAGCTTGCTTTATTACATTATTTCCTGCCCAGAGTTTCTTAATACTGAATAGAAATTATTATGAAAACTTCTTACTTCAGGGCATTTCTAGTCTAGCAGTGCTGAAGCAAAACCTGTCATTGCTGGTCCAGTTTTATTTCTGGAAAAATCTGCTAAACTGAGCCAGAGTTCAAGGGGAACACATACATACATAACATTCATGCACGCACTCAGTAAGTTAGTTCCAACTCCTGTTGTGGGACTTTTAACTTAATGCTTTTAAACTATACATGAACAGTTGCTTTGTTAACTTGATGAACGTCTTTTTTCTTGCAGTGTCCTGTAAAGATTATTTAGCACATGTATCTCAGAGTCAGGAATGTCCCTATTTTTCTGGTTTCTCAACTCATTGGCTGTCAGTGGAGTAAAAGTGTTTTGAGGGGTGAGATTCAGAGTCAGCATGAAGTGTGGGATTTCAGCCTAAAATGTAGTATGGAATCTTTACCTCTGAGCAGAACTGTAGTATATTATGCCAGAAAACAATTCAGGCTTGTCCAAGTAGGGATTAGCTGCTATTATTCTGGGGTTTTGTTACCAACTTTTTATGCTAAACCAATAAGAAGAATAAAAATATCAGCTCATTTTAGAGATGGTAAAGAAGGTCAGGGAGTTGGTACTTACCTGTGATTTCCTGGTACTGGATGTGTGACATCTTATAGATACTGAGAGATCTCCAGAGCTCTGCATGATCTTCGTTTACTACTATAAGGGCCTTTCCCCACAACAGCAACAAGCTTCACAGGCACAGCTTTAGAAATATACAAGAGTTCCATCCAAAGCCTATTGAACTTAAGTGCATTTTCTAGATCTTAATGGGACTTTGATTAGATAGTGAAGCTGCTTCTGATGTTTTGTATGGTAACAATCTGCAGGTCAAGCCTCTGACCGCACTTCAGCAATTTGAAACTCAAAAGATCTCAGTGTGGAAAGTCTGTGCTTCATTAGCCTGCTTTAAGGGGAGAAGGCTTAACATGCAATAGAAATGAGTGTAAAACTGCTTACTTAAGAAAATTTCTAGGCACAATTTGTTGCAGTAATCCATTTTCTGTTCCTGTTGGGGGCTTCCTTCCCAGCCCTTTATGGACTGAAAAAGGCTTCATCTCCCCAAGCCCCGCAGGATAAATTAAGATCAGGACAAGAATGCATTGGAAAAGGAAGTTTCCATCCCACAGAAACTTCAGAATTTCAACACTGGTTCTAGTTTCAAACCAAGATGAGGAGTTGACATTTCAAAGCTTTACAGAGAGTGAAATATTCCCTAGACCTCTGATTCAAAGATGTCACTATTTTGTTTCAAACTGTGTTCACCAAACCATTACTTTGAGCTGTACATTAGAGATATAATACCCCTATTCACTCCTTTGCTTAGCAAACTGATGAAACATTTCCTTCTTAGTGCTTACTTTCATGATGAGTTCTCAAACACCCCCCAGTCAGATAAGTATGTCCATGAGTCAGAGTCTTGGCAAGCTTTTCTAGCTCTGCAGCATAAGCGAATCTACTTTTCCTGATGTCTGGGTCTCCCCTAGAGTGTCACATCTTCGGCATCCCTGGTAACAGGCATTCCAAAACCTCCTATGTATGTTTCATGCATTCTTCAGGTAAATGCTGAAAGAAAAAAATTCTGCCTTCCTGTTCCTTTCTAACTCTGTGCAGATTTCTGGGGGGAAGGTGACATATTTTCACCCATATGTTCATCTTTTGCAGTAGTTCTCTACAGCCTTGAAGGAGAGGGAAAATAATGGAAATTATATATTCTCAGCTCAGTAAAACATGTTTCTTCTGCTCATAGAGAAGTTACTATTCTCATAACTATTTTTTTCAGGAGCACTTTTATATTTCCTTTTCTGAACTTTGACTTTTATAAGGGTCCAGCCTACATAATGTTTACAAGTAAGAGCTACTACAAAGTAATATAAGAGATTCAGAGTAGGGATTTTCATTTTAAAGAATCAGTGACTCCATTGCAAACACTACCAGCCTCTTACTAAATATAGTAACCTCGAAAAGACGGCAGAAGTATTTCTCTAGGTAGTGGAGGAAAGAAAAAAAAAAAAAAA
>NDXB01007359.1:71476-82672 GCA_002631895.1 Agapornis roseicollis | reverse complement strand
TTTATTTTTTTCTCCTTAAATCTTTTTTTTTTTTTTTTTTGCAAACTGGGAAGCCTAGTTCATCCATTCAACTTTTAAAGTTTTGCACAAACAATATTCATCTAAGCATAAAGCCAGTTTCAGGGCAGATAATTGGATTTCTGACTTTCAATTCTTTGTTTTAACCATTCCTTCCTATTTATCAGATCTTTAACAATGTCAGAACACAGGCAGTGATAGCATGGAATAAGATTATTGTCAAACATGGTTAAACCCACATGGTTTTCTTAACTGCAGAGCAGGTAAAATTTCACTGAGATTTCAGCCATGTTGCCATTTATCTGTTCTGCTCTTTATTTTTATCTATCTGTCTGCTCTGTATCTCTGTTATTTATCTCAAGCATTTTTCTTTTTGAAACTATAGTAAGTGAAATTTTTTTTTTGGTGTCTGTCCAATAAATGTTCACAATGCCCTAAAAAAACAATCTCCAACAATACTCTTTTCTTTCTCTGGACTGCAAAAGCCATTGAGTACTAACCTGCTTGCCATCTCACATCTGAATTCAGTTCAAACTCTCAGCCAGATTTGTTCAGCCTCTTTCATTGCTAAGGCACTTTACAGCCACCTAGAGATGCCTAGAGAGAAGTTTGGTGGCCATTAATTGCAGAGATGGATTGAGCAGTCAGTCAGTAGGTGCACACGTTGAACTGCACATCTTTCTTTCTTGCCAGATCGTTGGCTGTGACCACCAGCTGGGAAGTGCTGTCAAGGAAGACAACTGTGGGGTCTGCAATGGTGATGGGACCACCTGCCGGCTGGTTCGAGGCCAGTATAAGTCCCAGCTCTCAGCAAATAAACGTAAGCTGTCCCTTCTGGTCAAGTGCCATCTTCCCCTCAGTGAAATACACATTTCTTGCAAGATATACTTCACTCTTTCTCAGGCAGTTGCATGGTCATGGTCAGTATGGTTGTCCCCACGGTTTCTTCTCTCATGGGTTAAATTAGGCTTTCTCAGACTACAGCTCTGGCTGTGGGGGTGGACACAGGATTGTGGGAAGGTGCCATCAATAAATTTCCCATCTCTGTTAGCTAGTTGATTGTGAGGCTCTGCAGAATGAGAACTGCCTCTACTCACTCTGGTCTGGCTGTACAGCTGGCTAGGCACAGGACACAGTCAACGCTGCTTTGAACAGTGATTTATGCTGCTCTGTGGCAGAGGGGTACCCTGGGGGGATGGTGCTGCCAACATGACAGAGTATTCCCTCCCAGACCTATGCCCACATCATGCCTGCTGCATGCTGAGTGTACTGGCTCAGTCGTGAAGTGGACTGAGGTGCTTGAGTCATCAGGAGGTGGCTACATGGGCAGGTACAGACAGATATGGGCTTACCTGCACACTGAGACAGTTTCAACTCAAGAGTGGTTAACGAGCATTTGTATGCCCCAGTGATAGGGTTAGTGTATCCTGGACTCCAGGTAGGCTTTTCACCTTGGTTACAGCACCACAGATGGAGCTATAGTTTTAGGAGGAGAGATGGGGCATGTTTGGTCAGTTTGAAGGAACAGTAAAAATATAGGAAGGAAGAATGAAAGGAATGAGAGAAGGAGGGAGGCAGAGAGGCAGGGAGGGAAGAATGGAGGGAGGGATAATTCTCATAAGAGTTCCATTGCTGAGGCAGAACTGCACTTTAGAGGGAAAAGGAAATATTTCACAAAGATTTAGGAATGCAATTTCACCTCATTGTTACTGTTTCTGCAATGTGAATGGATTCAAAAATCTCCAGGCTGCTTGAGAGATCACAGTATTTGTAACTTTCATGGCAAATATGTCTTCCTGTAAGAATAATTCATTGCTTTTCAGTTGCATTGTGGTAAAAAGGTGCTCTTATCTCCACTGTTGAGGATAAAGACACTAAATATTATACACAGTACTAAAAATTTAGTAAAATACAGTCTCTGCATTGACTGGTTTGCTATTAATGTCATATAGGTAGAATGGTGTATAGGTAGAAGAGCAGATGGCAGAAAGCATATAATTAGAGTGAGATAAATGTGAATAAAAATGTTAGAGAATGCATAGTTTAAACATATTTGCATGCCAATAATCATTATACAGAACTGAAGTAGCTAATCAAATTTTGTATGCACTGTGTATAAACCACGTGGCATTATTCTCTTCCCTGCTGTAGACATACATGTAGTTAAGCAACACATATGAATTTCAAATATACCAAAAGTAAGTACTCCTTTAATTTGGCTTTTTACAGTTTTAAAGGCACATTTATGGATCTCCTTCACATGTATGAATTAACATGAACTCTTTTTGTGTTTTGCTTCCAAACAGTTTATAGAATCATAGAATAATTTATATACATGCTGTGAAAATTTGAGATTTTAAATTTCAAAAAGCTGTTAAAAATCTATGCTGTGTTTATTTTCTGCATTAATCTTCCCGAGGGTTGTTTAAATATCTGTCACTTTGGCACTGTTTCTGTGTCAACATCTTGCTGACTTGTCACTGTAAATGTAGCTACATTAGCATATCTGGGATCAGAGCCTCATATACTTTCTGGAATGACTGGTTTATGTTTGGCTAGTCAATAGCTTAATTCCCAGCTATCTCTACATAACAATCCTCATTTCTCAAGGATTAATGTCATATTTTGTCCATGGTATGAACAAGGTATTAAAAGTCTATGTGAGCCAGACTGCCACTGAGCGTAAGAAAAACCAGAAGGAGCAAATGCAGCAGTTACCAGATATCAGTGAAGGTGCCCTGTGGACTCACTCGGAATTTTTGTTTGCT
Organism: Agapornis roseicollis; assembly: GCA_002631895.1. Classification (NCBI taxonomy): domain Eukaryota; kingdom Metazoa; phylum Chordata; class Aves; order Psittaciformes; family Psittacidae; genus Agapornis; species Agapornis roseicollis. Next base: position 79,886 of record NDXB01007359.1, on the reverse strand, counting down.
TAACAGAGCACAGTATTCAAGTTTGAGCACTGTGCAAAGGAAACTGGTCAGTGACCTTTATTCCAGTGCTTTCCCAATAGTTTCTAAGTTGTTTATATCTCAAAACCACTCCAGATACAGGTTTGAGCTCATCAAACTCAATTCATTTTCTCTTGGTGGCATTATCCAGTTCACTTCTCCATGCTGTTTATGTGAGTAGGATAGGAGCATAGGAGAAGGATATTACTAGAAAGAAATTCACAGAGCTTTTAAACACTTCACATTTGCTACGGGAACAGCTTCTTCAGTATTTAAAGGGTATATATCTCTCCCAGGGGCCTCAGAAAGAGAAGTATAGCAGGGCAGGAGGCAATATAATGTTGAATTTTCTCCTGCATTTTTGTGAAAAAGGAAAAACCTGTGTCTATGTTCTTGTTTCTATTAATAAATAAATAAATAAATAAACCAGAAATATCCTTTTCTCTTAGTTCTAAACTTGGGTGTTTCAATCTTTTTAAGTCTGCAAAAAGTGAATCTTTCTTTTCGTATCTCCTTTTGAAAAGAGTGTTTGTATCTTCCTATGGAGATAAGCTATATTTAAGCATGCTTCTCTGTATTCACCAGGGAACTGGAGAGTTTATCCCACAAGTGGTGGGTGAAGTCTGCTGATTACCTTGTGAAAAGCTAGTATTTCACTAAAAAAAAGGAGTGACATCTACTACTGAAGTAAATTACATTTGAAAGAGAATTATAGAAATTTCTATGCTGAGACAGAATAGATATTTATCTGATTAGTAATCAGCTTGCCATAGTTTTCAATACCAGATGCAGTTCCAGATTTCAGTTGAATATCAGTAGTAATGGGGAAATAGAAACAAATCCATTTTTCATCATGAAAACTGACAGACATTTGGACAACATCCATATTCAAAGTCCAAACCCAGAAGAAGCTTATCTCTCATGGGAATCTGATGTATGTACTTGACATATAACCTTTACCTTAGTTTTTGCACTTTCTTCACAGTCCTGGGCCACTGTTCTTTCAGTTATTTGGGACTCACCCTCATCACCCTGTGCATCCCCTTGAGAGAAACTGGCCACCCATTAATACTTTGTGCACTTTCTTCAGAGTGCACCACACAGCTGCTTCACAATCTGCCTGTCTGCTTATTGTTGGAAGGAGCTGTGACTAAATATTACCATGCTTAATTCCACATGTCTCTTCATGGGAAATGTCTCCTTCTTATCACTGTTAACCTCAGAAAATCATCCTTCAGTTCCTACTGCTTCTGCATGTAAAAGCAGGAAACACCGTGATAAGCATAAATCCCACTGAGATTTAAATATCACACAAAGTATGCTAGGATTTCGAATGGCAAAGAAATGACAAAATCAGGTGAAATATAGTCCCAGCAATACCCTGGAGCAGAAGAGACGTGCTACAAATATGTAGTATATAAGGTTGCATGATATGTATATGTGACATATCAGTGAGTGGTTAACTCTCCAGCACAGAGCTCATAACTGAGAGACAGTCAAATATAATAATGACGTGAAACTGGTTTTAGATAAGACTTGTAAAAAGACCATTAATACTTTTTGAAAATTTGAAGTTATTGTTTTTTCCAGGCTCATTCCAATAAACATGTTATATGTATTATACAACAAAATGATGTGTCATACTCATGATTTTTTTTTCCCCAAAATGAATAAAGTGAATTTATCCTACTAGGTATCTTGAATGTGACTGCCAGAATGGTACCAATAAAATCAGCATTGGAATAACAATATTTAAAGAATTTTGTAAGACTTGAATATTTGTCCTTTCAAATGGGAAATTTGAATTCTGTGTAAAAATGAAGGATGTCTACCTTAGCCAATTTATGTGATACCCAGGATATGTATAAGCAGAATGTGTTCAGCCACAATGTTACAGAAGTCTTAGGAGATGCTGAAATTTCTGGATAAATTGAGGAAACCTCTCAAATCAGATTTTGAAAAAGGTGACGAAGCTCAGAAGAGCCTGAGCTTCATCTCTATGCAATTCTTGTAATATTCAGAGATTTATCAGTCTGCCTACATTTACCCCTTCACCTCTAGGATATTAAGAGGTCACAAAAGTATGGCTATTTTATCCCATAAAGCTCTTCAATATAAAAGTGGCAGAAACTCCTATGGCACTTAACTGAATTTAAAATTTAAAAGGGTTATTATTCACATTTTCAAGACAGGATTGAATGAATGAACGTGGTTTTAGAAGTCCTTGTAGCTTTCAATTTTTCTGTTGTCTCCATTTTTTATATAAAATGACAACATTAATAACTATTTTGCTGGTAATTGAGAATGCTGATATAGCCAGGCTGGAACAGTTATGCCAGTTTGGTCTGGTCAGAAACTTAAGGCCCCATCTCATATGTTTGGATGAAAGATAATATGTTCTTATGGGTTGAGTTAGACTTACCTAACAAAGCAACACATTCCTTTGGGAACAGAGCTATAGTTCTTGCTAGCAGTCATTACATCACACAGGTGTGAGCAGCAATAATAAACAGAAAAAGGGGCTGCATTCCTCTCATGTTTATCATCTCCACCCAAAAAAAATCTGTTAGGCATGCATACTTTTTCTTTCCCAACTTCTAATTATAGAAGAAGGCAAAAAGGATAGGGAAAGCTGAATGTAGAACCTAGGCATGCTGGGTAGTCTAGGTCAGTGTTCTCCGGGCACTAACTCCACAATCCCAGGCAGAGAATTAGGAACATTTTCTAGCATCTATCCACACCTTTCTTTCCTGTCTCCCTTTGGGAAATTACTGAGGTAGCTATCTCTTTAGAATTGCTGATCAAGCCAACTTTCACAGCAGCATGTGACCTACATTCTAATTCACACTTTAAAGCTTCCAAGGACTTCACAGGTGCAAGATCCTTCTCTAAGACCTATTTACAGTCTAATGGGCTTCTGTTTTTCAAGGGACTTTCTGTTCATGGTGTGGAAAGGGAAGGAGAATTACAGCACTTCTAAACATTAAAATAAAAGGTGTGAGAGGGAAGGCATGCCTGAGGGAAGTGGGAGACCATCACAAAGCATGGGCAGGGTTGTGAAGAAGCTGTAGTGTTCAACTGGGAAAGAGTCAAATGAAGAAATGGGCACTTCTGGTTTAACGTTGAAATAGGCTTACACTTCTCTACTTCACCACAAATATCAATTCAAAAGTCATGGAAGAGGTTTAAGTGGACCCATGGTGAAATAGAAGGCTATTGAGATTGAAATCCAGAAATGTTTGTGAAGGAGTTGAGAATAAAGAAAACCAACAGGTTTGGGTTTTTCCAGGTAGAAGGTTCTTAGCACATTGAAGGAGTTCTTCTACAGATTTGTGATGTTCTCTCATCATTCATAGAGTTGTTTAATTGGTCTAAAAGCTTTCCTTTTGACTAACTTGTAAGTACCTATTTCACTGCTTGTTTGAAAACAGATGAGAATTTCTTTGTTTGTTTACTCCATGCATTTTTGCCTTCCTATAGTGGATGATACGGTGGTTGCTATTCCCTATGGAAGCAGGCAAATTCGCCTCATGCTGAAAGGACCCGATCATTTATGTAAGTAGAAGAAGTTAGTGTACATTTGTTTATGAAAGTCTTGCTAAACTGCAATGTTCTGGTTTCACTGTGGTATCTGATTTCACTCTCTCAGATCACTGATTTTGACACAGGGATGAGTCCTGCCCTCAGAAGTTCTCCAAGGACCTGGTTACATCAGTGTAACACACTCTTTGGAGCAGAGCTTAGCCAACATTGCAGAATCATTTGTCCCTACATAATTTCTCAGTCATTTATGTTTGCTTGTCCTTTGGCTGGCTCACTTGGTGCCAAGTGCTTTTGTTACAGATTAATAAAATATATCCTACTGAGTGAAGAAATACTGAGAACAGTGAAGTATAAGCTTCCCTACAGCTGAGCTTAGCCGTCAAGCTGCTCATAACTTTAACATATGTTTCTGGTTTGATAATCTCTCTTACTCCGTAGGCAGACACAAATGCATGCATATAGACACACAAATTTGATCAGAAACAGCATGCAAAAGACAAACCCTGCTCCTTAGTAGTGATAATGCTTATTGCTAGAGTTAAGACCAATGAGTGTTGCTAGCTCATCACTTCATAGATATAACACTTGCCTACTTTGTCTGACAGGGAGCTCTGTATCCCAGCAGTTGTGTATGCCTCTTCTCCGTGAGAAGGGTTGCAGGATTTGAGAACACTCCAGGAGAGCTGAAGGCAAATTCATTTATTTCATTAATAGAAACTTTGTGCATCCTTCTTTCTGACTTTATAATGCAGTAGCTGCTCACAAGCTGCTCCTTGTTTCATCAGCAGCAAATGGACACTACAATGTTGGTAAGTGGGATTTACTGCCAGGAAAGACACAAACTGTACTTCATAACCTCTTAGAAGCACAAATTATTGTAAGATAAGTAGGCTTCCTGTTTTCCTTTTCCAAAACATAATAGGAGTTTCCTGTAGTATGGACCAGTTAGAGTCCTTTAACCTTGTCAATATAAGTAAAAACATTAGTGTCAGCAAGGAGGTGAAACACCAAACTATTCCCACCCTCTCCAGATTTCTTTCACCCAAAGAGCTTCTACTCAGTAGCAAAATGAGGGTAGGTTTATCAGTCCTGTTCTGTAGCTCACTGCTTGTGTTGAAGAAACTGTGGGCACACCATAATCCTTTAATGGTTCTTTAGATTTAGGGCTACGAATAAAGAACAGCAAATTACAGGTTATAAACTAAGAAAAAAATACATTATGTTTTTCTTACAAGTTCAAATGCTGCCTGCACTTCAGTTTTTGAGTGGCCCTTTGGGTATTCCTGAGCTGCTCTAGAACAGTTGTTATTACTTTCCCAGTAAATGATTTGTACTCGTCCTTTCTCTTCTTTCTTCTTTCCCAGTATAGATGCTTTCTTCCAGGTTAGAAAAATTTCATACTCTTGTTATTTTTTCAGTGAAATTGAGCTATAACACAGCTTAGAAAAAAATGAGATTCTAGCAGGAGAGATAAATCTAAAGCTGTCTTCACTCAGGCCATATCACATTTTACAACAAAAAGATTTCAATGAGTGAGGTCTGCCTGAGACACTGGTTGAGGTTTAGATTAACTGCTCTGTGTAAACATTAATAATTCCAAATACATCTCTTTCTTGTTTCAGATGTCTCCATGAATCTTTCTGTTCACTCATCAAAGGATTTTATATATATATGAGATAAGTTGAGAGGGAGGGAGCATTTTGCCCTATGAACTTTGATTGTGGGAGAAGTTAACAGGAGGCTGACTATATACAGACAAGTCTTAAAACCATCTTTATCCCTGATGCATGCAGTCCAGAAATAAATATATGGCCGAGTGCATCACAAAGGAGGTTATTAGTCTCACTGAAAATGAAAGAATTCATTAATATGGATCAAACTCTTAGTGTACTGCCTCAGCAACTTCCTTCATGAAATAATTCCCATAAGCCATCCAGAAAAACAGTCTCATTACTGCAGTTATCTTTTTCCCCCTAATTACCAACTTCATACGTGCTAATAAAAATATTTCTCCCACTTACTGTCTCTGAAACTGTTATTCCATTACAGCTGAATAGTATGTCCACATCTAATTAAGATTTTGCCTTAGCTTCCTCTCTGTGTGGAAGATTTTATGCATAATTTCACAGATACATGTGAAAGCATTAGTTTTGCAATCCTTTATGATGAAATGTGTTGTCATTTTGAAATAACCACCAGAAACTGGTCACTGGTGAACATGCTGTATAACATAATTTGGAGTTGGTGGGGAGGTTGGCTAGATGACGGAATAGATCTATTTTCCAACTGTTTATTTCTATTTAATCAATTATTTAATATGTTTTTATGATTTAGCAATCAAAAGTAACTGCCACAAAGCAGTATCTTAATTAAGGCCCAGTTTTGGGGATCTGTGGACAGAGAGATACAGAGGGAGAGCGTTCAGCACTCCCTGTTCTGCTGGAATGGATCAGACTACTTCTGGAGAGGAGGAAAGGATTGCAGTCATACTGATTTTCTTTCCTGGCTGTCTTGCTTTCAGTTAATTGTCTACCAGAGCAACACATGGTTAGTGACTGACCCTTGAACTAAAAGAGGGAACAGCAACTTAACAAAACCAGCAGTCATGGGTGAAGGTCTGAGTCATGCTCCACATAGGAGAGTGACTTACTAGGAGTGAGTTAAATAACTGCAAATATGCCTAACTAGGAATGGATTAATACATCTGGAAGAAAGTAAAAACATTACCTGCTGGTGAGAACGTGAACATGGCTATAAAAACTAAGGGTTGAACAAAGCCAAAAGCAGATGGAGAAGAAATAATGAATATGAAAGTATAGGAATGTGAATGAACTGTGGAAAAGAACAAAAAAGTTGCATTATCACTAATGTAGGAGGAAAATGTTTACCACTCCTGTTTTGTGTTGGGGCCTTTTTTTGCTCTTACTACAAATTATAATGCTCTAGTTTCCTGTTAATTTGTTTGCATTTTTCAGATTTGGAAACCAGGACTCTCCAAGGTGTGAAGAGTGAAAATAGCCTCAGCTCCACAGGCTCCTTCCTCATGGAGAATTCTAGCATCAACTTCCAGAAGTTACCTGACAAGGAGATACTGAGAATACCTGGGCCTCTCACTGCAGACTTCACTATCAAGGTAAGGATTATTGGTCATTGACCTCTTACAGCAACAAAAAGTAAACCAAGATGCATTAGAATGATTAAAGAGATTTCCCTAGACCTTCATTTTCCAGTAGACGTTTACCAGAACTCTATGTGAAATTTTATACAGCTAAATATCTGATAACACTCCTTGGGAAAAAAAACTGAGTTTATGCCAAGAAAGGCATATCCAATGTGTGCCCTAAGAGGAAAGATGAACTCATCACAAGAAAAGGCAGATACTTTCTGTATATGCCACTGAGGTACATATAAATCAGGGACATGCAGCTTGCTTCATCTGTGACAAGTAAAAAGAAAGAAAGTCTGTGTCTTTGTCCAATAATTTCTGGGGTTTACACTAGCATTATTGCACAGAAGGACTGTAAGGGAGTTGAAAATGAGGTCCTCAAGCTCAAAATTAAATGGAATGACTTTGCTTGAGAAGTCATGGTGTCATTTTGAAGTTCTGCTTTGTTTTGCCCTGGCAATAAGAATAAAATTGTTTCCTCCCATTAAAGCATTTCTGTTCTTCCAGGTAATATAAAACACATTGCTGGAAGCAATACACACATTCTGTGGGAAAACACACATACAAAACCGAACGTTTGGGAATTACAGTAAAACAAATCCTTTTCCAGTAGATCCAAGGAACTTGCATAATTTCAGCTGTAAAACTGTAAGACCTGCACCATTTCCAGGACTACATACATTTTTTTACTATGGGTCCCAGAGGTAGATGGCATTTGGTTTAACCTAGAGCTGATGGCAGCTGGGAATTTGAACAATAAACTGGAAAATGCAATATATGATTGTGTTGGGTTAAGCTGGTCTGGGCTGGAATGGGTTAGTTTGTGAAGTAGTAGAGCCCTATAGATGTCCCTTACTCATTGTGGTAAGTTAGCAGCACAAAATGCAAGCAGACATTTTCAGGACTGGTTCACAAGGAGAAGCCTGGCCTGAAGAATGCATTCCTTTCTCTTTGAAGGTCAGAATGAAAATGCCTTAATAAAACAGATGCTGGTCAATTCAAAGTGCCTAAACCACTTTTACCTATATTATGGATGATGTACATCAGTGAGATGTAATCAGAATTGCTCACTTTATACTATTTGTGATGTCTATGAATGCAAGGTAGCTTGGTTCATTAAAACATACCTGTTGGGGTCAGATGGTCATGTATACCAATGGCCCTGAAATGGTAACAGCAGGCTTGGGCTGTGTTCCTGTTATTTCTACTGTTATCTTTTATGACAAGGAAAAGACCTTTATCACTTGGTCTTTGCATTTCCTTCTCCATCTAAAAAGATAAGAACTACTGGTTAATTTAAAGGCAGTACCCTACTTGTATGATGACTGCATGGCCAATATGAGAAAACAAGCTGAATTAGTCACAGGTGGAACAGACACTGCTGAGTGGAGAGTAAACGATTTTACTAGTTTTGTTATGTTCTTACACCTTTTGAAAGTCAGACTAGCATGCAACAAAGATATTCTAAGCTATTCAGTGGGGGGGGGTTAACAAAATTTTTAACTTCTGAATATTTTGTTAGATTTTTTTTATATAGAAGTATGTATACAGAAAAGACTAATACAGGAGAACCAAAATGCATGCATATCTCTCAGTTATGTCAGGCTTGTCAACTGCCTTCCATCCTTACTATAGCCTTCAGCTTGTGAAGGTAAAGTATCTAAAAAAAAAAAAAAAAAAAAA
>NDXB01007359.1:34935-63422 GCA_002631895.1 Agapornis roseicollis | reverse complement strand
CTGAGATTAAAAACCAAAGATAACACTTGAAAAAAAAAAAAAAAAAAAAGAGTAAGAGCAGAATTCCCAGTGAATATTTTTCTGCACGTTCAGATCAGAGACCTCCCCAGATGGCTTCCAGCACAACAGAACATTTTCCCCAACAATGCGTGAGGCTTCCATGAAGACAGAAAGACTCTTCTGAAGTGTGTGATTAATGCACGATCCCTGAACAAGGAATTAGATATCCTGGTTTTGACACACAGTCTCAAATGATATTAATCCATGCAAAAGGCCTCCCATTTGCTGAAGAAGCTGTATTGCTACAGCTTTACTTTTTTTCTGTTGGGAATTTATGTCACTGTTTACTCATTAGAAAAGGGCAGCCTTGGTCTCAGTGGGCTTGATCTCTTACAGACATCAATATAACCTGCATTATTTTTGCCATCCTCCTTCTTTTCAAGGCATAGTTTGATTTGTAATCATGTTTCTGTCCGTCTACAGAGGAAAACAAAACAAACAACCCAGATTACACAGTTCAGCTCGATTTGTTGTTGCTTCTGTTTCACAGTCTGATCTTTGACTGTGTCTCCTGGTGTTTGGAATGACAGAAAAGGAAACACAGATTGAAAAATAGGGTTCCCAAAGCATGGCAATATGTTCCAAACATAGGAAAAGAAAAAGGAGGCAGTGATGAAACATTTTAAGCTGTCTAAAAGAAAAAAAAAAAAATACTTTNNNNGGTAGCTAAAGAGAAAATATAGAGAAAAAATGAAGAGAAAATAAACCTAGCACCTTCAAACCTGATTTTGAAAATCTGAATGATCCACTGCTTGTTATTCCCAGTTTAAAAGGTCAAAAAAAAAAAAAAAAAAAAAAAAAAAAGGCAGGAATGGTTGTTCCTCAAGAAGGGTCCATCTTCTCTGATTGTGGTTTGGCAGTTTTTTCTCCAGTAATAGCATCATGCCATGGATGCAAAAGTGCCCAAGCAACACAGATATATTATATACTAGGACAAGTGATTGACTAGGAGAGGCTTTTAGTAGCAGTATTATTGTTCCTCCCTTGACAGCTATTCATGCAGAGGCTTACAGGTAAAGACAAGGGATGCCCAGCAGAGATTTTAAAGTCCCCATACCTGTATTAATCAGCACAGATATCAAATAGGAAGGAGTTTTTTCCTTGATTGGGTACAAGTGGTACAGCTTTAGCAGTGTGAAGGTCTTTTTTCTTATTGCATTTCTTTCACTGCAAACTCTTGTTTACATTGGGATTCCATTCAGAATACAAAGCACTAGAATCTCGGGTGGCTTGTAAGTTAGAAGTGCTTGTAAGCTCTAAATAGTGTTACCCAAAGATGTACTTAGCTCCAGCCAAAAGTCCACGCCTGTGACTGAAAGGAGCACTTTGCAGCCAGGATGAAGTAAGCAGAAAGATTACTTATAACAAGTACCACGATAATGACTACCACAAAAGAATAAAAGAGAGAATCACCTTCAAAAACAAAGCATCTTAAATTAGAACTTGTCTGCTTTTTTATTTCCCACAGCACAGCCTCCCATTTTTCACTCTGAACTATTTAATATATTATACATGGTCTCAGAAGTTGTTTGGGCAATATTAACAATCTAAAATCCATGTCAATGTTGCAGGGACAGCAGGTAGTGGAAGGTGATTTTCTGATGGATTAAAGAATAGTCTGTACCGTCTGTCCCCATAAAATTATTCAATAGCACTAACCATGTGGTTACCAGGCATTCATTATTTCAAAACGTAGTTTCTGAATGGTCAGAAATGCCATTGATTATGCCCAGAGATTTATTTGGTTGTTTTGCAGCCAATATTTTGCCATTAATCTGTACTCTGGTTTGTGCATTTAATTTTTATATTGCAAGATAACTCTGGTATTTCATGTAGCTGCAAGATGTCTCAAAAACTGCAAGATGCATGTGGCAGAATGCTTCTTCATGATGGTTATGTCAGATTCACTCTCTGGTGTTACATCTTTTTCAGATCCGTTATGCTGGTGCTGCCGACAGTTCAGTTCAGTTTATCTTCTATCAGCCTATCATTCACAGATGGAGGGAAACCGATTTTTTTCCTTGTTCAGCATCTTGTGGAGGAGGTAACGAATTACCACTGTATTCCAGAAACAGTCATCTGTCTACAGAATCTGTCTCAAATTCTGCACTGAGATTTTCACCTTTAAAAGGGCAAAATCAGAAAATGAATGTACTTACATCTAAACTAGAGGAGGAATGTAGCAATAGTGATAGTAGCTTGCAGATTTTTTAGCATCATACCAGGCTCTGTACATAAAATATATTTTGATATTCATGACTGCATGTAATAGTACAGCTGTCAAACATAAAGGCTGATGGGATTCAGGGCAACTTTGGAATCAGAAGATGTCTCCATTTGTCCCTGTTCCTGTGAGCAGCTTTATTGACTGTTGTGGTTAAACTCCAGCTGGTAACTAACCACTACACAGCCACTTGCTCACATCCCGCGTACTCACCTCAAGTGCAGGATGGGGAGGACAATAGAAAGAATGTAAACCCCATGGATTGAGATAAGAACAGCTTAATAACTAACATAAAGTACAGGATAATAATGTAATGACGATGATGATAACAATACTAATAATGGAAATAACAAGGAGAGAGCTATAAAAATAAAATGGCAAAGAAAAAAAACAATAAACACAAGTGATGCACAATGCAGTTACTCACCACCCACTGACAGATACCCAGCCTGACCAGAGCAGTGATTGCTCCCTTCCATGTGACTCCCCCCAGTTTTTACACAGGGAATGACATGCTGTGGTATGGAATACCCCTTTGGCTAGTTTGGCCTGGGTGTCCTGTCTCTGGTCCCTCCCAGCTTCTTGTGTCCCTCCTCACTGACAAGAGCATAAGACTGAAAAGTCCTTGATCACGGAACTTACATGCACTGCAGAGAGAGACAGGAAGAGTGCCATCACATCACATATTATTTTTTCCACTGTGTATTGCAGGTTATCAACTAACATCTGCTGAATGTTTTGATTTGAGAAGCAGCCGGGTAGTAGCAGATCAATACTGTCACTATTATCCTGAAAATATCAAGCCAAAGCCAAAACTTCAAGAGTGTAATCTGGATCCTTGTCCTGCAAGGTCAGTCAGCTCTAATTTTAAAAGATACTGGAGCCTAAAGGAAGAATTAGGAAAAGATTCTGTTGTTATTGCTTACAGTGTTACTTAGCCTATGTAGTTCAATGTCTTTCTCATCCTGAGGGTGTACTGGGTAGGAAAAGACCTCTGTTAGCACCTCCACATTGCACAAACTGATTTGAAATGGTTGTTTCTTCCTATCAGATGCTGTTTTGCCTCATTGAACATTATAAAGTGCAAGAAAATAAATTGTCCATTATACCATCCCATGATCAATGTAGGTCTCTAAATGTTAGTGAGATAGGAAAAATATTCTTCACGTAAAAATGTTGTGAAATGGTTTTCATCACCATTAGAGACATCATTTTTATTAGGTATTTTAAATTTTCTCCTAATAAAAAGAATACTTGCAGTCATGGCAGCATGTAAGAACGTAGTGCACGAATTTGTATCAATAATGTTTGGCTCCTCAAAAAAGATGCCTTTCTGCTCCCTGGCCAGGTGTTCTTCTTCAGAGGATTAATAGTAAATATAGTGAGATCACAAAGTGATATTTCCCATGTATAAGAAAAGGAACAATATCATAAAAACGACCAGTCCTTTACTGCACTGATTCCCCTGAACTTCAGGGGAAGTCAGTCTGAAGCCTCTCATAAACCACAAGCATGTATTTGTAATCTAAACCTTTTGGTCCTCTTGTGTGGCTTTGGTAAAAGATGGCCAAGTGCAACACAGTAGTCATGCATGCAAGGGTGCCTTTAAGCCACTTTTTCACCTGTTCATTTCCCTCTAGGCTAGTTTTGATAAAGTGAGTTCAAGCAAGTGTCCCCTAAAAACTTGTGATGGCCATTCAGATTGGTGGAAATAGCCACAAAAAAAAAAAAAGAAGTCTTAGACAGGATGATGATGCTTTGGGGACCTATGTGACTATGTATCCACCTGACTGAGCATGATTGCTTACCAGACCAGGTGTATCAACTTCAGACTAGCTAGGCATTATCAGAGCAGAACAAATCACGTCAAGCCTAAGACAGTTTTTACCTCTTCTAGAAAGTTTCATTGAAGTTCGTTGACCTTTCATAACTGGAGTTAACACTCAGGTTTCTTTGTCACTGAAGACACATTTAACCAGAGTGTATGGCATTTTGCAACACTTTTGTGTTTATCAGAACAAAGGAATTACAAAACAATAATTCTGTTTGCAAATAATTAAAAGCCAGAAATGTTCTTACACAGTTTGAAATTTGAAGTGAAGATGTCCCATAATTAAAAAGTGGAAATATTGGATCTCAAAATCCAACTTCATTTCAGCTGTATTGTAAATTCTTTAAGTTATAGACTTTATCATACAATTTATTAGGATGTATTAAGGATATAATATGAAGAATGCAGCTTCATTAGTGCTTTGTGAAAAGTGTTTCCTGTTGAGAATCTGCTCAGAAGTGATTTTTAAACTTAGAGATTCTTTCCCACAATTCAGTAAGACTATTTTTTCCTTTAGCAATACTTTTTCTAGTTCAGTATCTGGCTTTTCTTGTTCTAGTACTTTCTACAAAACAAAACAGAAGAGAACAAAACAAAACAAAACAAAACAAAACAAAACAAAACAAAACAAAACAAAACAAAACAAAACAAAACAAAACAAAACAAAACAAAACAAAACAAAACAAAACAAACCAGGAAAAGCAAACCACCTTAAAACAAAACCAAACAAACAAAACAACCAATTGAAGCCAGAAATCTTACTATAATAAAGCTCTTGCATTTTTTTCCGCAGTGATTTTCTTAGATCAAAAGCAGTTTCTTTGAATTGTTTGAGACTTAAGTCAGTAAAGTAGAGGCCAGGTATGATGAGGTAAGAGGCCTGAATATCAACATCTCAGTTAAAAGATGGCTGAATAGTGTGAATTGACATGGAACCCGTCTGTTAGATTCACTCTCACAGTACCAACGAGAAAGTAATTTTATGTAGCTGATTTTTTGTTGGGGTTTTTTTGGTTTGTTTTGGTTGGTGTTTTTTTTTTGGGGGGGTGCAGTAGGGGGTAACTCTAAGCTGCTGCTTAAAAAACAAAAAACAAAAAAAAAACCAAAAACAAAAAGTTCTGAGTCAAATATATAATTTGTCTTTGGAATTTGTACTATGAATATTTTCCATACTTCTCCCAGTAATTTTAAATGACACATTCTCAAATGGTAAGATAGATGTCAGGATGGTACATGGAAGGAAAAGGGGAGGAGGGAGAAATAACAGCTGGACAGATGTCAGGAAGCAATTTTTGTTTTATATAAGACATAACAAGGCAAAGTTGTTGATATAAATACCCTGAGGGGAGGGAGAGTTATTTAGAAGTACAGCTATGCTGTCCCAGGGTACAAGCAGTAACAGAGGGGAATTGGCTCTTTTTGGAAACGTCCTCCCAGAATGCCAAATTGCAAATGATTATTTTCAAAAGTGCCTTTGTAAAGAATTTCAAGAATCAAAAACCCAGACAGAAAACCAGAGGAAATCTGTGGTAAATTCTGGAATCCTGATGCTTTCTTATGGTCAGGAAGAGGGTAGGTGAAGCAGAACAACGGGGTCAGAAGTGTGAGTGAGCAAGTTCTGCAGTGTCTTTGCTGTGCAGGAGCCTCTCTGCTCTGCCTGTATAAAAGAAAGATGTTAATTTTTCCATTGAGGCATAGCTGATTAGTGGTTGCTGACTGTTCCTATGGTATGTCAATGAACGCCACAGAAAATAATCATGGAAGACCACAGTGGCACTGACTAAAGCAACTGAGAGGGGTTACTGGAGGAGAGCTTACAATAAGATTTTCAGCAAAGAGCAGGCTGAAAGAAAAGTTTAAATGAATACCAGGAGTATTGTGTAGGCCTGCAATTAGCTGCCTCTTCAGCCTTAGTGCATATAAATGTTTTACTTTATTACAGTTATTATGGCAATAATTAGCAGCATTGCTGGCATCATGAGTAGCAAATAAAGCTACTCAACTGGCAAATATATGCGTAACATCTACTGATGTAGCACCCAGATTGATCTAGTCCACTCCTCTTCTATGTGGCAAAATCAAACATTAAGATTTCACATGTTTAATTAACTGCAAATCTTTTAACAATCCAGAACTTCACAGACTGATACCCCGATATCTTCTAATGGAAGGTCAGTAGAATTTTTTCCTTCTTTGAGAAAATGTCTGTTTAGATTTGACTCAGCTGGGTATTAGGACAACTCTGAGGTGCTATAAGCTGAAGGTACTATTTATTTCATAACTCAAAGGCATTCCTCCAAAAAGCAGTTTTTACAAATCTGAAAAAGGCTTTTACCCCACTCATCATTCTTCTTTTCACTGGGAGATTCTCTGGAGCAACATCAGTGCTGCTTCCAGACTTCTTTAGCTTCTAAGTGGCATTCCAAGCTACACAGTTCTGAATTTTTACCTATTTCCTCTATTTTTGCCTATCTGTGCTGCATGTTAATGTGGGGTTTTCTTAGTCACAAAATCTCCTGGTGTTTTTACCAGGAGATTCAAATGGTGTATAAAGATTTATAAAAGCATCCTCAGCAAAGATTCTAACTCCATAAAGCAGCTGTATCAAAAGTTTCATGTTAGCAAGCCTCTAACATGTGGGTTTCTTTTTACCACTTTGCCAATAATGCCAGTCTTGCCTGCACAGGCAAAAATCTTGGAATTTGCCTAGAGCGTTATTTGTAAGCCTGCCACCAGAAATAGTATTAGTACCTATGGAAAGTTTTTGGAGAAAATCTCCATTTCAAGCAAGACTTTCAAAACTTAAGGACCTGAAGGAATTCTCAGATATCCGCAGTTTATTAAGTTTTTCAGAAAAAAAGACTCCTCTTCTTATTCATCAAAGTTTCTATTTTGGCATCCCCATTTAACTACTCATGCTGATTGGTGCAGGAGGCAGGCATCAGCAAAGAGAAATTTAAATTAAAATGTGCTTTGGGGTTGTTAATTATTAGCTAATCTAAGAAGAGTAATGAAGTACAAGCAAAAGCACATAAAAGACTGCTAGGACATTCAAAGTACTCCTGAGAAGCAGTCCCCAGTGTACTTGGTGATGTGAAAGTGTACACAATTTCCTGAGCAACAGGAAGACATGTGCATGATAACTTCTATATATTTCCTTCAAGAGAGAAAGAGGTAGTATTGAGTAAGTATGCATGATTAAAAGACAACATAGAGTATCCTCTTAATAAGTAACAGAGGTCTCTTCATTGCAAATTGTCAGCTGAAGCAGGAAATTAGAATCATAAAATCATAGAATAGTTAGGGTTGGAAAGGACCTTAAGATCATCTCGTTCCAACCCCCCTGCCATAAGCAGGGACACACCACACTAAACCATGCCACCCAAGGTTCTGTCCAACCTGGCCTTGAACACTGCCAGGGATGGAGCACTCACAACCTCCCTGGCCAACCCATTCCAGCATCTCACCACCCTAACAGGAAAGAATTTCTTCCTTAGATCCAATCTAAACCTCCCCTGTTTAAGTTTGAACCCATTACCCCTTTTCCTGTCACTACAGTCCCTAATCAAGAGTCCCTCCCCAGCATCCCTATAGGCCCCCTTCAGATATTGAAA
The DNA here is from genome assembly GCA_002631895.1 of Agapornis roseicollis. Taxonomy (NCBI): domain Eukaryota; kingdom Metazoa; phylum Chordata; class Aves; order Psittaciformes; family Psittacidae; genus Agapornis; species Agapornis roseicollis. The sequence continues at coordinate 55,693 of NDXB01007359.1, read as the reverse complement.
GGCTGCTATGAGGTCTCCACACAGCCTTCCCTTCTCCAGGCTGAACAGACCCAACTTTCTCAGCCTGTCTTCGTATGGGAGATGCTCCAGTCCCCCAGTCATCCTCGTGGCCCTCCTCTCAATTTGTTCCAACAGCTCCATGTCCTTTTTATGTTGAAGACACCAGAACTGCACACAATACTCCTAGTGAGGTCTCATGAGAGCAGAGCAGAGGGGCAGGATCACCTCCCTCGACCTGCTGGTAGCACTCCTTTTGATGCAGCCCAGGATACGGTTGGCTTTCTGGGCTGTGAGCTCACACAGAAGCCGGCTCATGTTCATTTTCTCACCAACCAACACTCCCAGGTCCTTCTCTGCAGGGCTGCTCTGAATCTCCTCTTTGCCCAACCTGTAGCTGTGCCAGGGATTGCTCTGACCCAGTTGTAGGACCTTTGGCATGGTTNAATCTCCTCTTTGCCCAACCTGTAGCTGTGCCAGGGATTGCTCTGACCCAGTTGTAGGACCTTGGCCTTGGCATGGTTAAACTTCATGAGATTGGCATCAGCCCACCTCACAAGCGTGTCAAGGTCCCTCTGGATGGCATTCCTTCCCTCCAGCGTATCCACCAAACCACACAGCTTGGTGTCATTTGCAAACTTGCTGAGGGCGCACTCAATCCCACTGTCCAAACACATACTTTTTTTGCTTGTTATCAGCTTTCCTAAAGGTGTATTAGGTAGGGATATAAACCAAGTATCACATCAATGCAGCGTTCTCATTTTCATTACATTCTTTCTGAAAGATGAACAGAACTGTAGTGCTGGTATGGTCCTGAAAAGACAGGCTGCACTTTCTGATTTACACAGTAGCAGGCATAGATCTGCAGTGATGAGAGAGGTTTGAGACACAATGACTCATTTATTGTTATTGCTCTCCATTGGACCATATGGTAGATTTAAACTTTTTTTTGAATGCTCTTTCACATAAAATATCCCATAGTTACCACAGATACTGGGCTTTTTGACAGTACCGCAGCATTGATGTGGGTTACTGGTCATGACAATGCCCTTTCTTCATCTCTGCTTCAGGCAAATGATCATTTCTGTGCTTTTTTTTACTTCAGTTCTTAATTTGTTAGAGGGGACTGAGAAAGCCTCTCTGAACCTTGGTTGCCTCTGATTGCTGGGTCTGGTCTCAATTTCTGTAGAGAAATGGAAACTTAGCCAACCATAGTCATATGGATGATCCTAAAGACAGCAAAAGGTAGATATGCTGGGGAAACATGAGACATGAAGATTTTAGCCATCAAAGCAGGAGGGTGAACAAACCTTTTTCATCAGCATGGTTGAAGTTGCATTTGCTGGAAAAGTGAGACAGTTGTTAGCAAAAAGTATGCTGCCTACAAATGAGAAAACAGTCAACAAACATTAGTAATCCCAAATGTGTATTTATGGAGGGTGTATTTGAAACAGTTCAGAATTTAGCAAGGAAATACAAAGGTTGCCAGAGAAATAAGCTAAAGTGATGCATTACGCATGAAAAAGGGGTGTAGAAGGGAGTTTAGGAGGCCAAAAACAATTCAGAAGAGCAGGAAAAGAACCATCAGACAAATTTTCATGAAGGCTGAGTTGGACATCATGATACATTCAAGTAGAAAGGGCAGTACATATGCCTCCAGATACAGGAGTTTTGGTTGGAGAAAGAGCTGACAGCAGATCCAGCCTCAGCTGTCAAAAGCTTATCTTTTGTGATGATCTTTTTCAGGTCTTCCAAGTGTTTCCTTTCACTTAATTAACTAACTGTCCACAGCCCATTAAGCTGCTTCAATTTTTTATTATTATTTGCTGATTGCTATTAACATCTTAGGCATACTTCGGACCATAGATGGCATTGTCCCTGTCATGCAAATCTTCACTCTCAGGATTGAGAGATTTCAGTGAGTCCCGATCACGAAAGATGTGTAGCAGCTCCAGCCACTTGGGAGTGCTGCAGCTGCAGCATTACAGGTGTGAAACCCCCAGGAAAACAGAGCCCACAGCAGAAGTGAAGGCTATGAGCCACAGGCATGCTAGTGTCCTGCAGAGGCTAGGTATTGGCATGGCAGTGTGCAGGAGCACCAGCATATGAGCCACAGGCTGCCCTATCCACACCTGCCCATCCTCTGCACATTGTCCCCATGCAGGGTTAGACCACTCTGAGGCATCTCAAGAGGATATGTCCTTTCTCTCTGCTGACTCTTCTCCCAGCAGGCAAAGCTTCTTGGCTCAGCAGGTGACAGGCCTGAGAGCTGTGGATCTGTGAGCATGCAGAAGAGGGAGGTGGGAGGTTCTGGCACCATGTCTGAGGCAGTCATTGGGGAGATACAGGAGAAAGGCATTTGCACATGTTGTTTTTCTAAAGGGTAGTTTACAGAGGAAAAGGAGCTACTACCAGAGTGTAACGCCAAGTGCTACTTTCAAGGAATTCAGCTGTGGGCACCCATCCCACAGGAAAGCCAACTGTTTGCAGAGATGGCAGACCTGGTTGCAGCACACCCACCTCTGGCATGTGCAGTTCCCGCTCCAGCTGGACATATGCCTTGGAAGAGCAGCTGTACTGAAGCTGCCAGCACTCCAGAGGAAAACAAGACAATCTGCAGAGTATGTGCTACAACTTGTTGGTCTGAAATGCATGGGAGATTTCAGACGTATGAGACTCAGCATCTCCTCAGAATAATTTGCTTTGTACTCCTGCTTCTGCCAAAGTAGATTTACTCTTAGTGTTGTGTGAATGAGTCCTGCTATCTACTCCCTCATCAGCCAGAAATCTCAGTGTAGTGAGGGAATTATTATTTGCTCTGTTCGTTTAGCACAACATTCCCTTTGCATTGTCTGAATAATGCACAGTGAAAAATGTCCATAATTAGATCTTTTCCAGTCTTTTATAGAAGTATATTGGAATGATAGCTTCATAGAATTTAAACAACTTTGTCCAGTCAGAAAGTACAGGTTGATACCAAAGTAACCTCTAAGATGTTTTCAATGTAATTTCTCAAAGTTTTTTTACATAAGTAACTTAGTCTTGGGGTGGGGATTGTTTTGGAACACACATCAAAAAAACCCACACAATACTAGCTTGGAAAGATACAGTTGCTGTCAATGGTACAATGACCATCTGCTGTTAGGTTGTATCTTCAAGACAATTTTTAAAGTCATAAACTAAGCCATTTTGTGTTATTGTGGAGGTCTTTTTCCTCTCTGTGACTATGGGACTTATGTTGTTAGGGATCATTATCTTTCACTAACAGAATGAGAGCCTTTGGCAGTCCTCCTTATATGCAAAAGGACAGCACCAGTAATTCTATAGGTCTCTATACCATTTACAGAAATGCAGTTTATTTATGCAAAATTGTTTGAGGGTCAAACCTTTCCAATGACAATATTAATCTAGTGCTTTGTAAATGTTATTTAATCTTCGTAACAGTGTTTGGATGTGGTATAGTTATTTCCATTGGAATGCTTTAGATATTATGCATCCTAATGTGTGTAGACCAAGATTATGCATACAGATTGTGCTTATTAGAAAGAAAACATTTCTTATGACAATGAGTGAGAAATGTTTTGAAATCTGTTTCTTTCTTAGGCAGTAGATGCTTTTATAGTATAATTATTTCATTTCTGAACGTGGTGGTATATTAATCTTTTTTCCAACTGCTCTTCAGCAAGCTGAAGTACAAAAGGCTTTGGAACGGAACTTCGACAGCATTAGTTGGAGGGTCAAGGAGGCAGCAGAGATCCCCAAAAGCATGACCAAAGAAACCTCAGAAAAAGTCCTCTTCCATCTTAAAACACTAGTACACCATTTCTCACACTTCTTGAGGCATTTACTCATCAAGCTAAATCTGAAAAGACTTCTTCATTGGCTGTACTCGAAATAACCCATTTGTCTTCTCCAAAGTTTCTGAGTTCCAGAATTTCCTCTCCTAGATTTTTGTGGAGACAGGCAGCTCTATGAAGATGCAAATGTGTATACTCATGCAGAGCCCTCCTGTGATTACAGAGGCTGATAATCTTAGAGGGAACTGTCTAGTCCCCATCACACACTCCCAGGACTCCAGTGTTTTCCCTTGCCTTAGCTGGAAAATTCCATCACACTGACCTGGAACTGACTGCTCACTGTGAAAACACAATGGGATCCATTCTGTTATCATGAACAAGTTATGCACATAAAAACTCTATTGACTGAAAAGAGAATAGACCCCTTTACCATTAGGATGACAAGACTTCTTTGAATGCATACAGTGTTTTTCAGTGAACTGTGCTGAGGATGGTGAATACTTTCTCCCTTCCTTCTCCTTTGCTACTTCCCCCTTGCAGAAATCCGTAGCAGCCTCTTCTATCTGTAGAGCTTCATCTCTCTTAGCTTGGGTAGGGACACAGTTTTTATTTTCATGCAGTTGGCATTCACTCTTTAATGATTCTGCCTACCCGCCCCATTCAAGTCCTGTGTTGCACAGTGGCTTTGATGAAACTAATGGATGAGGTCCTCTGGTGTCATCTATTTGATATTAGTAGGTATGCCTGATTGATAACTTGGAGACAACATGGTTAGAGGTACTTTGAGTCAAAATCTATGAAACATGCAGACAAAAGATGAAATTCCAGACTAGCAATTCAGTGAGACCCTGTTGCTGCCAACAAGTCAAGTGACATCCATCTCACACATAACTGGCATGACAATGGTTCAGATAATTGCTATGTCTTATCTATGCTATAGCCTTCTATAACCTTTAGATGTTGTATTATTTAGATATTATACCAATAAACACTACAGCAAACCAAGCTAACCATTCACAACAACACCAAAGAATTCCAACCAACCTCACATGTTACTCTTCTCTCCAGTTCCTTCTTTCTTTCTTCCAGAAAAATCCAAATAACGAGGCAGGTTCTGAAGATGAATGAAATTGGACTGATTTAAGGTGGAGAGACAAAAATTAAAGATTTGACCTCTTGTACTGGGATTCTCCAAATTTCTAATCCCAACCTGTGTAAAAGCAGAAATTTTTATCTGGAGGGCAGAAACAACCATAAATAAATTAGGAAAAAATAAATAACTTGATATAAAATAAACATAAATAACTTGATCTAGACCTCTTTGAAGCAGATAAAAGTTCTATTGTTTTCAGTGACTTTGCATACAAACTCCAAGACAGTATTAAGTGTAGATTTTTTTTTTAATAGCAAACAGTAACCTCATAAATTTAGATGATATTTGAACAACTCATTTGTATCACTCCTGGTAATGGATTTCTACTCAGTCAAACAGTAATATATCCATAAGAATAAAGGATTAATTGGTGGTTTACTGTTTGAATAACTCAGAAACAGTAGAATAGGACCATAGTCTTTGTTTTGAATGTGACAGCAACTTAGGTAGAATATCTTGTTTGGGCTTTTTTTATATATATATATTGTTTAAAAAAGCTTGTATAATGTAATCATTTAGTGTTTATTTTATTATGTATACCTTCTACTCAGAGGGTTGGCATTATTGTTCCTAACAGTGATGGATACAAGCAGATCATGCCCTATGACCTCTACCATCCCCTTCCTCGGTATGTAAAACAGTCAAACAGATGCTAGGATTAACAAATACATTTTCTTCTTTTTTCCTTTTCTCTGCTTTTCTGCTTTGCTCTCAAACTAAATTAACAGATGCTGCTTTTCTCTTGCTCTGAACTCCTGCAGAATAACCTAGAGATGTTCAAGTCCTGACCTGTTGTAAATTTTGTTGATGCAGAACTGAAACAATATTCTAGCTGAAACAGCAATGCAGACTTATTGAGTGTGTGGTCCCTTTCTTCCTCTCCCCATGCTCCATCCCCACCTCCTCTTGTCTCTCACACCTTTCCTTTTTCTTCCCTTTCACGTTTCTGAACAGAACTATAACCATTGACTTTGTAATGAGCTATCAGACTTTCTCTCTGTCTTGAATTGCTACTTCTTGCATGCTTATAAATTGTGAGATTTTGGATTTAGACAGTATCAGTGTTGTGTTCTGATCCTGCAAACCCGTGCTAATGCCTTCCCAAGGTGTATTAATCCATTGGCTTTTCTAAGAAATCAGAGATCAGGAATAGGATGAAGGCCTCATTTGTATCATTATCTCACAATTAAAATGCCTTTAATTAGTGAATCATAGAATCATAGAATTATTAGAGTTGGAAAGGACCATAAGATCATTTAGTTTCAAACCCCCTGCCATGGGCAGGGGCACCTCACACTAGACCATGTTGCCCAAGGCTTTGTCCAACCTGGCCTTGAACACTGCCAGGGATGGAGCATTTACCACTTCTTTGTGCAGCCTGTTCCATGTAAGATTTAAAATTTTCATGAAAATAATCTCATAGTAATTACTCTTACAGCAGTGAATAAGAATGGTGCTGGTAAAATTGTTTGGTATCTGAAAGATAACAACCTTTTGGTTTTGAAATACCACCTGGATGTGTATTGTGCTGTGTTTCCTTCTTCATTAGATTATTGTGTCATAGAGGATGAAATAACAGAAACAGCCCCCTAGGCTACTTATTTGTCTCATCCTAGTCAAGAAACAACTTCCCTCAAACCATGGTGAGGCCTAATGCAGAGATCTTTCAGCATCAGCTTGCAAATGCAGCATATTTCCCATTCAAGAGCACCCAGCCAAATCATGGACCCACCCCAAACTATGAGTGAGAACACAAGGAGAAGAGCAGCTTACTTGCCAAGTTTTGCCACTGCCATTCATAGTCACACCCTTTATCAATGATCTTAATCCAGTGACTTGGATTAGGCTTTTCTCTTCCTTAGTTAAGTGTTTATGATTATGTACATGTGGTCATTATTACCAAATACTCACAAGATACACTTAAAAAATGTATCCCTGCATTTAATTCCTTTTTTTTGGAAAATACTTTTTCTGTTCTTTGCTTTTTAAAAAATCGCATACATATATCCTCACCTCAAAAAATAAACCTCTGTTAGTAAGGAGTATAGAGGCTAGAATATTAATATAGACTTTTAACACTCTAGTTTTGAATAAAACAGATTTCATTACAGTTGTGTACAAAGGGCATGTACATTGACAAAAGACAGAGAACAATTTTATATCAAAGAATGATTCAGCAGTACTTAACAGTGGATGGACTGTATTTAAGGAGAAAGCATCCAGAGCTGGCAGCTAGGCAGAGCGTTTTTTACTGCTGAACAAAATCCAAAATAAAGGATTGAAATGCCCTGAGGTATTTGGCTTTCAGTAACACTGAAAGAAAAAGAAACAAATTGTTCCCTGAAAATGATCAAAAGGCTGAGACTGTTTCTCAAACTGTTCTGGATTTTGGTCTTCCCCTCTTACAGTTCCCTTACATCCACTCTTGCCTTTAACACCCCCTCCCCGCAGCATCAATTGCTCAAGCTGCAACTGCTGGTTGGGATCTCCATCCCCCTTTTTCCCTCTGCTGTTTCACTGCTGCTTCCCCACATCTCCTCCAAACCTTAGAGGCAGCTGAAACTGAATAGTCCATGAGGCTGGCATCAGCCAGGGCCAAGTCAGGGGGATAAAAAATGTCTTTCCTCTGCACCTGCAGAGCTTAGGCAAAAAAAACCAAACAAACAAACAAAAAAACCCCGAACCAAACCAGAGAAGCCCTGGTTGCAACCGCATGAGACTGGCATCTAATAGCAGGGACAAAGGAGAGCAACCAACACCACAGAAGGGGAGAGCAAAGCTGGCAAGACAACTTTTCAAGATTTCCCTGATGCAACCTCTCAGCTTTGAATTTTATTACAAAAAGTGAAAGGTATGGTTCAGCAGATGCAGTGCTTCTTTCTAATACATCATCAATTCCTTTCACGAATTCTTGGTCAGTGTCACACCTTTCATGTCTAGAAAGGACCAGAGGCACCTGCTTTAAGAGCAGTGCAAAAGATAAACTTCACCTCCCTATCCTACACTTACATAAAGTCTCAGGACCAAGCCTGCTTGCCTACACTTAAGCTGCTTGGTATTGTCAAGGTTGCCTAGGGTATTTGGAAACTTGCCTCAAAGACTCCAGGAAGCCATCACTGTTTATGATTGCGAAAAGCTGGCTCAGGCAGGCTACAGCCATATCTGCTGTTCATGGGTTTCAGTCTGAGACTTCTTCATTTAGATTTGTGGTAGTGAATAACCTTAGCTGTATGCTTGGAAACTTGTTCAGCAGAGCCACAGGTAATATACTTGAACTAAAAACATTGCTAAAATTACCCATTCATGACATAATGTAGCTTGTGCTGGGCACATAATAATGGATATGGCTGGTGTAAATATGTTTTCACCACTTGTCTTTGGTAAGTCATAGAATTAATCAGTGGCTTTACTATTCATAAACAGGTATTAGCATAAGCCATTTCACATTGAGTTTTATGGCACTTCTAGCCAGTAGCCAGGTGTGGGTAGTGCTTACATATACTGGAGCTGATAAGAAAAAGATAGGTTGATATGATGAAAAATCAGAGGGAAAAATAAAAAATTTTAATATCACTATACAATCTTCGAGATCCTGTAATTGTTACTTAATAAAAATAATTCCTTTAACTGGGAGATAAAAAATCTCACTTTTCATGTTTTTTCCTCTTGCCTGAAAGAGGAAACAAGTAGGGTTTTCCAAAAACAAACAAACAAACAAAAACACAAAACCAAGCAACTAAAAAAGCAAACATTCTTTAAAAACAAACAAACAAACAAAACCAACTTATGAGTGAAATAGTTGTTTCGAGCACTATTTCTAATGGCATTATGAAAGGACATTTGGTTTGGGGGGGGAGAGGAAGAGAGAAACAACAACAAAAATGACAAAAAAGATTTTGTGAAAAATTTTAGGAAGACAGAACATGCATTTTTAGACCATCAGACCATCAAGCATGCACGGGATTACAATGGTCCCAGATCCCTCTATGTGTCAATGGCTTGAATATAAGAGAGGAAATACCAGACTACTTTACGTGGACAGACATGTACACTTGTAGAACAATACATGCATTATTGTATATGCATCACTGTAAAAAAAGGATTATACTCATAAGTATGCATACCTCTCAGAAAATGCACATTGTTGTGTGGGTTTGTCATTACAGTCTCAAATGGCATTTGTAAAGAAAAGATAGTCTCTCAGTCCCCCTCACTGCCTCAACTGTAAGGAAACAAGGTCCATGTAGTTTATCCATTGGAGACCACACAACTCATCAGTACAGTCATGTCTTCTTTTTTGGTAATTTCCTCCAATCTTTTTTTTTCCTTCAACTAACTCAGCTGTTTCCCTGGAAAGAAACACTGCTGTTTCCCTGTATGTTCATGCAAAAGGAGTATCAACTTCACAGCATACTGAGTTTCCAGTGATTCGTGTCAAAGACTCCTCAGAAAATGACAAATGGTGAAGATATGAAAATCTCATGAATTAAAGAAAAAAAAGAAAGAAAGAAAGAAAGAAAGAAAGAAAGAAAGAAAGTTAAAAGTATTTAGAATTTCTGTGGTCATAGCCACTGGGTTAGTGGGAGAGAGATTCCGTGTTACTGTGACTTAAANGACAAATGGTGAAGATATGAAAATCTCATGAATTAAAGAAAAAAAAGAAAGAAAGAAAGAAAGAAAGAAAGAAAGAAAGAAAGAAAGAAAGAAAGAAAGAAAGAAAGAAAGAAAGAAAGAAAGAAAGAAAGAAAGAAAGAAAGTTAAAAGTATTTAGAATTTCTGTGGTCATAGCCACTGGGTTAGTGGGAGAGAGATTCCGTGTTACTAATCTGTGACTTAAAAGACAGCAGCCGTGAGAGTGTTTGCTGTTATGGCCACTTACGAAAAGACATATATGGTTAAATTTTACTGACATTAATCAGAAAAAAATCCCTCCTGCAGACAGCAGTTTATGTATCTGTGGGGTGCGGGTGGGGGTGGAGGCAGCAGGTATTCCTTTTCTTGATGCCTCTTTGTTTTCCCAGATGGGAAAGTACACCCTGGACTGCCTGTTCCTCATCCTGTGGAGGGGGCATTCAAAGCCGCAGCATCTCATGTGTGGAAGAAGACATTCAGGGACATATCAGCCCTGTGGAAGAATGGAAATGCATGTACACTCCAAAAATGCCTGTTGTCCAACCTTGCAATATATTTGATTGCCCAAAATGGCTTGCTCAGGAATGGTCTCCGGTAATCAACTTAGCTTTGTTGGTTTTATATCCGACACAGTATGAATATGTCTTAACTTACAGTTTACTGAGCTTGTGGAAGTATGAACATTCACTACTTTCATTCCTTATTACTGTAACCTCTGTTGTAAATTAGGCAATTTGTCTAACTACAAAGTAAATACTCAGGAATAATGCAGTAGTAAGATTAACATGATTAAGGAGAAAGATGCAAAAAGAAAACAGATCTGTAATGTTAATTAGTGACTTTCTACAAATAACAATCTGGGAACATAAATGACACGCACAAAACAAAATCAGTAAGCATGTAATGGTGTATCTTTATTACAGCTTTTCAGCCATAAGTTGAATATCATGAATTGCTGAGAAACTTTTACAAATACATAAAGGCATAACTGGCTCTGCTGTTTGATGCTTGTAGCTGTCTGTTCCTGACTCATCTTTCCTTTTGCACAAAAGTAAATGCCTTTGAGATGTCTTTCTACAAAAGTAGAAAAGTACTTTGATTTTGTACATTAAGACTTAATCTTCTATGTTGTTTTTTACCACTGCAGTTTCTTAGCAAATTAAATGGGTTTCAAAAGCTAAATTAGCTCACCCACAGGTGAAGGATTTTTGACTGATTGCAAAGTGCTTAGTAATTTCTGGATAAAACCCATTAAGGGCAAGTAATATTGGTAGTATCTATAGCCCTCTTCACTGGTTCATAGTTTTGAATCCTGTACAAGTGATCACTTCTGAAACAAAATGTATAGGAGAGATGGGGGGGGAGGGGGACTGAATTTATGTATCTTACAAAAAATAACAGCAACAAAAAAAAAAGAAAAAAAGAAAAAGTCTGAGGGAAGAAAACCCAGTTTCCCATTCTGTTTGGTGCCATGTTTCAAAATAGACAAGTGTCTCCCCTGTTAACCCATAAGCCCAAGTATTTTGTCCAAGCAAAGCAAAGTGGTTCCAGATGAAACTGACAGGGTGTTACTGAGCATATCCAATATGGGACAGATGGCCACAAGCCAAGTACCAATGCTGCAAGAGTGACAGTGAAAGAGAAATCCAGCAGCAAAATGTCCAAATTAAGTTAATGTGCAGAGCAAAAAGGCAAAGCTTTCTGACAGTTTCATACTGGATCCATCATTACCAAATATCATGAATAATTTATATTCAAGGTTGGGTGTTTCTGTCTCATGTTTTGGTCTCTGATATATACATACTTCTGTATGCATATTCCCTTTTATTTATGACTCCTGTGAGATATCACACGCATCTTTTGTTTTTCCTTTTTTTTCCCAGTGTACCGTGACCTGTGGACAAGGCCTCCGATACCGTGTAGTCCTTTGCATTGATCACAGGGGGATGCATACAGGAGGCTGCACTCCTAAAACAAAGCCACACATAAAAGAGGAATGTATTGTACCTACTCCTTGTTACAAACCCAAAGGTAATGAGGCAAATGGGTTCTCATAAATTTTTCAGAGCTCCTCTGTGTTGAGCATTTGGGGCTTTCTTAGTTGTTAGTAGCACTGTTTCCACCTGCACTAAGTTGAGAAATTGCACCTTTATGGCCTGCCATTCCTATTCCAGTTTGCCTGCTAGCAACTTGGAGTGAATGTTGGCCCTTTCCTCTTTCTTGCAAGCTCTAGGTTTTTTCCCTGGTAATTTGTGGTCCAGCAGACCAAGAAATAGAAATATAAATTTGACCATAGTTTAAGCAGGTTTGACCTCACTGACTGTCTCTAGGCTAAATTTACCCTGTATTTTAAAAGGAATCAAATACATTAGTAACATTTATGGTAGATTAATGTAATCATAATTTTAAAGTACCTGTTCTTAACTTTAAGCTTGAAACAAGTCAGAAACAGGTATTATAAGTTCCAACATGAAGTTCCTCCTACTAGGAAGGCTGAAAAATTTGACAAACTGCTAGACTTGAAGCATGTTATTGCAAGAAGTACTCACAATTTGTATAGAAATGTTTTTTTGAGTTGGGCCTCAGAGAGTAATACTGGAGTAAATCCCCCATATTTTGTTGAGAAGGAGGAAATACATCTGCAATTGTCTGGAGGTTCTTATGGAATGTTAGTAGAAGTCCTGGAGACTGGATTGGACTAATGGGTAGTGGCCAACTGCATAAGACAGAAGTTTTTGACTGTTTCTACAAGTATATAAGTATGCATAGTTTTGTGCGTGTATACAGTTCTATGGATAGAACCTCTGTGTCCATGTGCTAAGTTATAGAAACTTCTGGGATACAGCAATAAAGAAGAACTTAATTTCCCTAAACTAGAGACTTAAACTCCACAATAAGAATAAATAGATTCCTTTTTAAAAATGAATTGTTATCCTGATACATATTAAGAACAGTTATAATGAAGCCTTGTGAAATAAGAGTGACCTGTGACCTTGAGCTGTTCCAAAATGGGATAGTGAAATTAGGAATTTTAATTTCTCCACTTAGTGGTTCATGATGGGCACCCTTGCCAAGTTTCAAGATTTTAGTTTATCTGGACCGTGAGAATTTACTGCGTCTGCCAGCCACCAGAGTGGTGAAACCAAGATACAGGTCCTCTGGGGAGCAATGGGTATGTTTGCACTGTATTCTGCTGTCCCATATGAGCTCACTCGATCCACCCTCCAAGATTAAAAAAACCTGTGGCTGTGTTAGCATGACTGAGCCTCCTACAGAGATTCAGTGGGTTTAGGCTCAGTCAGTCAGCTTCCCGTATGGAACTTCATCTGTTTATGGTGTTCAGAGCACAGGTAAAGCAAGATCCTATCTGCCTGCAACATACAGTATAAGCAAAATGTAGTAAGACACCAAAAAATCACATGTTGCAAACCTGCAACTAACTTTTGACTGGGGAACCTGAGAAGGGTGCAAGACCAGCTAGGAAATCTTTGCTTGCTTGCATCTGTCAAGAAGTCTTTTTAATGGGGCCTGTCTGGGACAAATTGCTGTTAGCTGGAAGATCATCCTTGCAAGAGAGTGGTACCTTTACTCTCAATAACTTCTTGTGCTTCCCTTTGCAGTACATACATGATTATTTTCTGATTGTGTATAATTATTTATTTATTCCATTTCTTCTCCATGGAATTGAAAGTCCTACATAAAACGTACTGATTTGCTTGGGTTTAATTTTACTCCTCATCTTGGTTCTGTAATGCTCTCATAGTTTTCCCTCCATAATGCAAATGGTAGCGTTCAAAGACCCATGTGCCTGAAAGCTGAGTCATACTTTCAGAAATGAGTTGAACCAGATGATGTCTAGAGGTCTCTTCCAATCCAAATTATTCTATTTATGTGCTGGAATTTTGTCCTTTTTATTTCATAAATCTAGAGTTAGAAATTTCTAGCACTAGGGGTAGCAAAGTATATCTCCCCTACGGAATGCTTGAAACTTAGTCTGCTTTTTCCTTCTGGAGCTGGATTAACAGGAAGCAGAGGAACAATTTTCAAAGCTGACTGAAGCAGCAAGACCAAAAATGTGAATTTTCTCTTCCTTTAACACATTGTGCTAAATAGAACTAGAATGCAAACAGTTTGTTTGATTTGTTTCATTTACTTTATTTAAGCACCAAAGCGCTTTATTGTACACTAATAGTGAGAAAACATAGGATAGCTCTGGATCAAGTAGTGATTTTCAGTTTTAATAGAGAAGGTGTATTCATCTAATACAAATGTCTGTATAATAAACTGTATACATGTTTTTACTGGAACTGTTTCATAAAAGGAGAGATTTCACTTTAATCTCCAAAAGTGCTTTATGTTAATTCTTTTGTTTGTCGCAGCACACTGCACAACATCAACATTTTTAATCCTCTAACAAATTTTACAGTGTAGATAATAACTAACTACACCTCTAAAAAAGCAAAGTTCTTTAAAAAGTCACATAACAGGCAATGGTACACAAGAGCTTTTGCTTTTTACAAGCATTTGCATCCATACAAAAAAAGCACAGAAGTAAGATCTGGGTTTCCAAAACCTATAAAACAAGCTGCAGAATGTATAAATAGAAATATCTTCTACATATTTTGGATAACAAATGTAACAAAATATAGAATAAACTAAGAGCTATGTTGGCAAATAATCATTTTTAAATGGCAGTAATAAATATGTCAAAGTAAGAGCTTGGCAAGCTGTTTCCAAGAGAGAGACACACTAATTCTATTGCTATCACTTTTTACCTCAGCTAATAACTTGCTCCAAGAAAATTTGCCACACTAAAGTTGCAGTAGCTGTGAAACCAAGTTGTAAGCTGTTGTTCCTCTACGATACAACTGATGGGAAATTTTGTGTCCATATGTGAAATGTTTACTGTTGTGCACAACAGTCATAGAAACTTCCAAACTATTGTGAGCAATATTAATCTGCTCCTGTTGTCAAGTACAAATCCATGGATTACATAAAACCAAAAGGCTTAGGTGATTTGTGAGTGGCAAATAGATCTGGCCCTGGCTCTCGACAGTGGTCTGAGTCTCATCCCCTTTCATTTGTGTTTCTTCCCCTGATTCTAGCCTGGAACATTTTGTTGAAATACACAGCTCCTTCTCAAATTATAGTGCCAAATTTGTTCTCGCTTTATACCCCTGTAGAGCTAAAACAGCTCCACTGCCTTCAGCTTAAATACTATACTTTGACACTGCATGAAAGGAGAGTTTGGCTCGTGTAGCAGCATGGCCCTGCACTCCCCAGAGCAGAGCAGCTCATTATGCTGCATGCACATCCTGGAGGGGAAGAAAAGCAGCTCTACTGTTTTCCATCATAAATGACATAAAAAGTATCAAGCTCATTCTTTTAAATCCACATAGCTGATGAACTGATAAAGTTGAAAAGCATAGCTGGGCCCTTTTATTACAGTTTCTCTGTTCTGTGGTATCACTCATCAAATCAGGGTTTTCTTCCTTTTGTAATCTATCAAAAACAAGCTTAATGTGTCTTCTGAAGTTCTAAAATTTAAGAGTAAACACAGGGATTTTATACATTTTGCCTTTGCAGGGTCACTGGAAGCCTGTTACACTTGGAAGGCTCCCTACAAAAAATAGTTTCCAAAGTAACTACTTTTACAGCTCAGTTGTATAGTCTGAAAAGTGATTTAATTTGCCTTTCTGACTTAATAAGCCCTTCTAGCTGCAATCGTGAACTATGTGTTCATACAACCTTGTAAGCATTATACTCCAGGTGACAAAGACTAGGCTCTATCTCTCTCTCCTGATCTCTTTTCTCTTTCTTCTTTATGCTCAGCCTCCATGTGGATGAAGACACATGTGCATCACAGAGAGAGGGGAGGCTGGCATGTATAGCAGCATTACTGCATGCTTCCAGCTTTCACATGCTTGTGTTTGTTCCATAGAGAAACTTCCTGTGGAAGCAAAGTTGCCATGGTATAAGCAGGCTCAAGAACTGGAGGAAGGAGCAGTGGTGTCTGAAGAACCATCGTAAGTCTTAAAACTTTGCTTCTATCAGGTTATCATGATGTGGGGATCTGTGGCTTGTGCTGAACTGAAACAGTCTCTTGAAATTTTATTTGGCTTTCATTTAGAGTGTAAAGGCTAAACCAAGGCCTATGGAAATCAGTGAGCTTAAATCTGTGTTACTTTTAGGTACGAAGAGACACAACTCAAGAGGAAAAATGTAGATTTAATTTGAGCAAATATATGCATTTTTAATTTAATTTAAGGTCATTTACAATAACATTATAGTGACAGTCTCTCTACCAACATAGCTATATGCTCACCAATACCACTGTAGCTCTACAGCTCAGCACATTTATTTACTCTTCCAATACCCCTCTGAAAAAAGAGCTAAAATACAGGACAGACAGGATGATTCCCCCTCTCCTCTGCCCCCAGCAAATATGTAGTATCAGCAAATAAAATTCATTAACTTTAGCAGAAAACAAACTAGAAACCTCAGTCCTATGGTTTGGATTGCCTTATTATCACCTACCTCATCATTTCAGGGATTTTCTCCTCCCTGGTTTTCTAGTTACTTCATGGTCTTCACCCTGGCACCTTTGCAAGATCTCAGTCAGAACCTTGTATCCCCTTAGTAGCTTTTCCTCTTGCTGCAGACCCTCTTGGGCAGCAGGTTGGCCTCCATACACATGTTGACACTTCCCTTGCATTTGAGCTGCCTGAAATGATGGAAATTGTACGTTTTACACTTAAATACATAAAATTATCTCATCCCTTAACTGTAAGTTTTCTCTTTCCTATTCATTTTATTCTGTTTTGTGAAGAAATTACCATTGAGATGGAAAGAGGCATAAGATAGTTAGAGGTAATGATGACAAAAAAAGTACTACAATAAAAAGCTGGAAAAGAGAACTTCCACTCAGAGTTTGATACCTGGCATTTCAATATATCAATAAGAAAATCTGACTGCATGAGTCTAGCCTGGTGTAGTCAGGTTCTTCACACAGTGCCATTGAAAATGCAGCTTAGCAGTTTCTATTCGTGATCCATTTTGTTAATAGCAGGACTGTAGAAGAAGCTAAAAAAATAGCTGGTTTTAAAACACCCTTACAATTTCATTCAGAGTTGAATTTTATTGTCATTTATGGAAAATTAGTCTTCCTTAGCCTAATAAAATTGCAATTAAAAGGAAGCTGCAGTAAAACTTGTGCACCATATATACCTTTACCAATAAGACTGAGAAAATGAAAATAGTATTATTGTTATGTTTTGATTTTTTTTCTGGAACTGTGATAAATACGTGCTGTAATTATAATCTCTGTACAGAGCTTTAATCAGTATCCAGTTCATCATGGCTAACCATACAGCATCTTTCATTGTAACTACAGCTGTGTATTGGACTAAAAGCACTGTTCATTATGCAATATAATTGCAAGTTTGGCATGGTTAATTTGAGTTTAAGTAATTTGAAACTGGAACACTGAAATAGAGCTAGAGACGTATATAATAAAGCTCTGAAAATAAAAATTATTTTAATCCGGGTGCCATATATATACATAAACACATACACACATGTGTGCATGGACACTCATACACACATATACAAATGCACATATTCATATATGTGTATATATATATACTAGTAGAAACATAACATCTAATATGGGCTGTTTAACAGTTTCCAGTGTTTCATAGATTTTGTAAGTTCATTCATTCAGAGTCAAAGCCTAGAAAATTCATTATTTGTGAACATACTAATTTTTCATTTGTAAATGTGGTTTATTTTCTTATGATTTTCTTCTTGAGACTACTGAACCACTTATCTAAACATGCATTTATCAAACTGTAGGTAACCCCTGGTAGCATACATAAATTAAGATGTATTATCAGGAAGTTTATTGAAAGGGATCATACTGATAATGTGGTCATTGGAACAATTTGTTACACAAGGCAGTTTTTTGATAAATTCTATCAACAATGTTGACAATGCTACAGAAAAAGGATATAGCAATATGCATATACATATATATGAATATAGGTAGCTTTCAATTTTAACAAAAAAGGGTTTGTAGAGAATAGATAAAACATGCAGGGAAAGAAGAGGCTTTTGTTTATCATGATGTGTATCTTCATAAAAATTCTGGAAAACCTTAGGGGTATATTACTTATGATATTAAAACAGACACTGAGAGATATAAAATGAAAGGTATTTAAGAATTTTTAAATGTTTTTAGTGTATCTATGACACCTCCTTACTTTATAGTTCACTGCTCTGTTACAAGAAAAAAGACCTTGTTCTACAATGACATCCTCATCATTTTAACCCATTTCATGCAACATTTCAGTGATACAGTGGGGTATTAACATATCAGTTATATGTGTCCAACATCAAGTGGGACACAGTCCAGACTGGACTCCTTCTGCCATGAGGTGACATTTTATACATTATTTTTCTCTCTCTCTCTGTGAAGCATAGCTCTGGGAACATGTAAAGTCGTTATTTTAGGCTAATGAGAAATCAGCATGACATTAAATTCAAGTCTAGATTTTTATATGTATTGACTAAAAGCTGAAATAAAGAACACAAAGTCAAGATCTTTATGCAAACTTTCCCAGAGCTCAGAGATATCCATGCCTTGTGTTTAGATTCAGATGATTTTAGTGATAAGGCATGAGACAGAAAGACCAAACAAAAACTTAGAAAACTTGTGCTGAAGAAGCCATCCGCGCATTCCCCATCTATAAATTGTAATAGCCATCTGCATATTGTTCCAGAATATCTAATCTGTTGACAGTGACTTGAGAAGTGAACTTCCACATAAAATTGGTTCTGGTGCCTCACTATAAATAGTGGTTCTCAGTAATGACTACCTTTAAGCAGTTACTCATTTTAGGTCCTGGTTATTTGATTGTTTATGTCATTGCATACAGGTTTTGCATAAAAAAGGACGCAAAACATTCAGAACTCATCAATATACAATCAACAACTAACTTTGATGCCAGTCTTAGACTATCGTTTGTCCTTATTTGGCTGTGTAGGGATTTTGAATACACCAACTAGTTGATAAGCAGGATATATTACATAATAATGCACCTTTTAGCTCGTGTATCTGCACCTCTGCAGAATCAATTTAATATTCCATGGCCTACCATTCTGAGAGATGTCAAGCTGTCACCCACGTATTTTGCCTGATGAATAATCTGTCCAGAGTGTAGGTTCATGATAAATTGAAGGTTGAAACAGTTTTTAAATGCTGGATCAAGCACTACTAGGTGTAAGACAGTGTGTGATGTGATCAGCTATTTTGCTGACCATAAATTATAGTAACTAGAACATGACCATCAGTTTCCTACTGTCTTATACCAACGTGTGGATTTTGGCCTTTTTAGTCATCAGCACACTTGTAGCAAGTGTGGGTAAAGCCCTTCCCTAATCTTCATTCACGAAGTCAAGCCATGATGATGATGATGATACACCTACGTGTGGTGTAGAATTTTCCTGGGTTCACCAGTAGCAGTCATTTTTCTCCTTCTTAGTAGCTGGTGCAGTGCTGTGGTTTTGACCCTCAGCCTGGGAACAGTGCTGGTAACACCGATGTTTTCAGCTGTTGCTCAGTAATAGTTACTCTAACCAAGGACTTTCTGAGTCTTGTGTTCTGCTAGGGAGAATGGGAAGCTGGGAGGAAGCAGAGACAGGACACCTGACCCAAGCTAATCAAAGAGGTATTCCATACCACAGCATGTCATGCCCACTATATAAACTGGGAGCAGTCACCCAGAAGGAAGAGATCACTGCTTGAGTTGGGCTGGGTATACATTTTCTCTTGTCCTTTTCTAAGCTTATTCTTGAGTGGAACTTTGGAAGCTAAAGCTGAGAGTTTTCAGCAGATTTCTTCTATACATTGAGTCCTCGCATTTGTGAATCTCTGCATTGCTATCTTGTGACTTCTGTGAGTTTCTGTTGAATGCAATTTTTGTTATGAAATTGCATACTATGAGTTATAAAATTGCACTTATTGTCCTTCTACCTGTAATTTGTGATCATTTTCTAATAATTTTCTAACATATGCTGCTACATCATCAGATGCTGCATTCTTTTTTCCATCTGCATGTACTGCCTTCCATTATTTATTTCTTTAAGAATTTCGAAAGGAAGCAAGTCTTACAGTTCAATTTTGACTGTATATGTCTATCTGTCAGTTGCCTTCCTCTTCATTTAGTTATGTCTGAATTTATTCCGGTTAACTGAATTTGACAGAAGTATGAAGTTATCCCAGAGAATTTTACCTCTCTGTCAAATTTCATTGATATTCACCAGGAAATTCTGTGGAAGTATTTTCCAAATGTTTCACTAAACTAAATAACTAGGTAGAAAACTGACACCCTACAATTCCTCAGTTGAAGGAAAAGTTTCTAAAGAAATTTGGTCTGTTAGAAACCTTTAAGATTCTAAGAGATACCACAGAATCCATTTGGACACTTAGCCTTCAAATACAGACCCATATTTAATCAGTCTTCACCAGTTCTGCTGCCCAAAGAATTAATTATAACCAGTCCAGCTACTTGAAGGCTAGAGGGAATAGTTATGTTCGAGTTTTCTGAACTGCTGCACCCCTAGATGTGATCAGTTAAATATTAATTGCTAACATAACTACTGTGAAATACTCTAAGTTGGTTGGTAAGAAAGTACTGTAATCTTTGTGAGGACAAAGGTTTAGGGTAAGAAGTCCTTGCCATCCTGTGTTGTACAGATTGCTCTCCTATTGCTGTTCATCTCTGAAGTTACCATTCAACAGTCCCTAGAAGTAGAGGGAGAAGCCACAGTATCTTTTTGTCTGAGTCTGACTGGAGCTCATTACAACAGCACAGCATGACAGCCAGAGTCAGAAGGAGAAACAGTCATGATTAAAAAAGTAGGAGGTTTTGTATGTATAATGAGATTGGATTTATGAGTGGTAGAGGGTTGTTTAAATTATTTCCGTCTCTAACTCTTGAAGAATGCTTTTGTATGTTAACACCATACCCAGCTTTTAACATGCTGCCATAAATAACCCTGGTGCTAGCCATAAAAAGAAGGAGGAGGGAAAAGGGCAAACAATAATATCTGGATGCCAGATGGCACCATCGTAGTGATGGGACCAGTTCAGTAAAAAAAAAAAAAAAAAAAAAAAAAA
>NDXB01007359.1:0-12324 GCA_002631895.1 Agapornis roseicollis | reverse complement strand
GAAAAAAAAAAAAAAAAAAAATATTTTTTTGTTATTTTTTTAAAAAAAAAAAAAAAAAAAAAAAAAAAAAAAAAAAAAAAAACCAGCTGATTATGTCCAATAAGTCTCGAAATACAATGACCTGTCTCTTGCTCACCAAAAACTTTTTATTTAGGATACAAGACTATTCCCATGATATTGCAGGAGTCCCAAAGCCTTGAAGTCCAAGAACTTTTGACAAGACCTCAAAAGGCAGAGGAACAGTAAATAGTCTTAGCCTCATCTGCAATTACAAGAAGGGTGACAATGATCAGAGAAGAGTTCCCTTTCATTTACTGCTTCTTCTTGGCATCTGTTATTGCAAAAAGAGAAAATTTCAGGTGACTTTATTCTGTGCTTAAGGTTTTTCTTTGCTGACCCCTTCACAGATGGGAGATTGGGAAATGGAGCACCTGCAGTCTTACTTGTGGAGTTGGATTGCAGACACGGGATGTCTTCTGTTCTCATCTGCTGTCAAGAGAAACTAATGAGACCATCATTTTGGCAGATGAATTGTGCTATAAACCTAAGCCATCCCTTGTGCAAGCCTGTAATCGCTTTGACTGCCCACCATCCTGGTATCCTACAGAATGGCAAGAGGTAAGAATGTATGTGTAATCTCATTATAAAAGTAGCTACTAATGCATTATGGTTGGAGCATTTTGCTTTAGCCCATCAAGAGAATTCATTAATCACTCCAAGAAGCCGTTCAAAAACTGAAAAAGTTTGCCTTTTTACAAATGCATCATTTTCAGAGGTAAATAATGACTATACCTACTTCTAATGCAAAGTTAATGTAAACTATTCACATCTGGCTGTAGATTCCAGACAAAAATACCTGGAATACCTGCCTGTGAAACCTCACTTGGAGTATTATGTGCAGTTCTGGTGTCCTCAACATAACAAGGACATGGAGCTGTTGGAACAAGTCCAGAGGAGGGCTATGAAGATGATCGGGAAACTGGAGCATCTCCCATATGAAGACAGGCTGGGAAAGTTGGAGCTGTTCAGCCTGGAGAAGAGAAGGCTGCGTGGAGACCTCATAGCAGCCTTCCAGTACCTGAAGGGGGCCTATAGGGATGCTGGGGAGGGACTCTTCATTAGGGACTGTAGTGACAGGACAAGGGGTAATGGGTTCAAACTTAAATAGGAGAGGTTTAGATTGGATATGAGGAAAAAATTCTTTCCTGTTAGGGTGGTGAGATGCTGGAACGGGTTGCCAGGGAGGTTGTGAGTGCTCCATCCCTGGCAGTGTTCAAGGCCAGATTGGATGAAGCCTTGTGTGGCATGGTTTAGTGTGAGGAGTCCCTGCTTATGGCAGGGGGGTTGGAACTAGACGATCTTAAGGTCCTTTCCAACCCTAACTATTCTATGATTCTATGAGTGGATTTGGGTTAGCAATGTCAAGCTTTCTAGGAATACAAAGCTATAAGGATCAAGAAGGAGAGAATCTCTAAAGTGTGTTGGGTATTCCATATATTCTCAAATAATAATTCCGTTCAGGATAAAAAATGCTCCTCATCTTTTAGAGTCACAAATAAGTGTTAGGCACTTCCCTCTGGGAGATTGATACTTTATTTACCATAACACTGAAAGTTGATGTCTACCCAATGGATCTGTACAAGGATTTCCATCTTTGGAATGCAACCTGAAATGAGTTTGTTTGCTGCCATCTGATTGCAAATAATAACACTTGTATAATTCAAAAAACCTTAAAGATGGGTCTGTTGGATATAATATTGCACAGGAAGAAAGGATCCTGCCATGTCATCAAGAGTGAAGGAAAAGTTTGCTGTGTGGTGAAGGTGCAAGCAAAAGGCCTATTTAAATCTTAGATTCTACTGAATGCAAAGATTCGTTTCATCCTATGAAAAAAATATGGTGCTTGCATATGCCTACCCAGTCTCCATCTATAAAATCCCTCCTAAGGGCCAGGGAGATGTTAATGTACTCATTAAATGAAGTTGAAAAGTCTGTGAAGCTGTACTCATGGGTCAGCTCTGGGTTTGGGCAGCCAACCCAGTAACAAAGACTTGTGTCACACTGACATTCTGTGGAACATAGATAACTATCCTGTGGCATTAGTCCTATGCTTAAAGGAATTCAGTGATATTTCATGCTTTAATTTGTCTGCTGATGTTCACAGACACATACTTGCTTAGTTGTACTTTTGAGTATTTCTAGCTATACTCATAAATGCTATATTTGTAAATACCAAATAGTATTCTGCTAGCACACAGCATAAAGGCAAGCATTTCAAAGTTAGCATATGCTAGAACAAGTGCCTATGCTCATTAAAATCCTATAATTGCCCAAAATATCTTTGCAGAAATAAATTTTCTGTAAGATTGTGTGAACAATCAGAAGAGACATACATTACAGCTTGCTGAAAAAATTGATTTTCCTCTAACAATGACCATTTGCTATAAGCCACCCTAGAATGGTACTAAAATAGTTATAACTAAAGCTATTGTAAAACAGACATTTTTCAAAATTGAAAATCTTCCTCAACTATGTGAATACATATATTTCTTCCTGTCTAAAATAACGTTTTGGACATTTTTTTCTCTGCTCTTTTACATGCTTTCTTTCTGAAAGGTGTAGCAGATCTTGGGGAGGAGGGACCTCAATTAATTAGGAAGGCTTTAATAAGCATATTAATCATGAGTTTAATCAAGCTGCTCAGTTCACACCTTTTGTTTTAACTGCTGCCTTCTCTGGCTTGATGGAGAGAAAGAACCTGAGCAGCAGGTTACATTTCTGCAGCTTAACAAAGGTCATATCATAACTCTGCTGCTCTTCCACAGGCTTTGCAAGCTGACAAGCTATGTACTTAGATCCTCATCCCTCGCGCACTGAGTATTTCCTGTGCTTACCTTTCACCAGGAGAAAACAGCACAAAAAATGTACTTCTCTACTCACTGTCTTCTGCCTCTGTTTAGATAAGTGTAGTGCAAGGGGAAAANGTTAACATTAATTTTACTTATTTTTTATTTTTTTTATGTTTCACTGAAAATTACTGCAGAATGAAAGGAGTGACATGCTATGATGTTCTGTATTGTACCACGGAGTTGAGTTCTAAGGAGAATGAAATGAAAAGGAAAAAAAAAAAAAAAAAAAAAGGAAAAAAGAAAAAAAACCCGAACAAACTAATTCATCAAAATTAAGTTCCATTCTCCCAGTTTTTAAAGACATCTGTCTTCCTTCTTTATACCACCAATTCTGTACAGTTATTTCCATCCGGTAGGAAAGCCAGGCCTCGAAGTTCAGTGTCACACAGGTTTCCCTTGGATGACCTCCATGTGAAAAGCTGCACCATCAGGAGACTCTGTTGCACTTAAGAATTATTACAGCTGTTGGCTCCTGAAATGTGTGAGGGAAAAGGTCGTTTGAACAAGATGCGAGTGGCTGAGAGTTCTCGTGGAGGTGAGCTCCAGCTATGTGGCAGAACTGCCATGGACCCTCCAGCAGAAGAAATTCTTTCTTTGCATTAAGGTATCCACAACACCTCCACTCTCCCCAGATCCTTCAGAGGGTTTCCCACATATGGGGAGACAGAGGGCCATGTAGGAAAGTGCCCTCTTCACCCTGAGGAAGGTTATTTAAAACTTCACCAACACTGGAGGGAAACATCTGGTCACCACACAGCCTGATTTGAAGCCATTTCTTTAGTCTCATCTGTGGAGTTTGCCATGCTCTTCAGAGCACTCTCTCACAATAGTTTCAAGCAAACAAACAAAACAAAAGATTTAAACTTAAGAAAGGGTTGTCTGAATTAAATGCCATCCGAAGCCCCAGTGTTCTGGCAGATAAACACATGATAATTATCAGTGCTGTAACATTCCAAGCGATTTTTTAAATATCTCTTTACAGAATCAAGACTATTTATTTTTAAATAGTTCTTTCTCTTAGCTAAATCCATTAGGATGTTTATCTTGATTTCAGTAGTGTGCCTCTGGAGGGAAGTGGATATGATCTTTTCTTTTGTCATGGCTTAAGCACAGTCGGTAACTCAGAACCATGCAGCTGTTTGCTCACATTCCCCTAACTGCCCCCTCCGGGCAGGATGGGAAGGAGAATTGAATGAATGTAAACCCCACGAGTTGAAATAAGAACAGTCCTTTAACTAAAGTACAATATAAAACTAATAACAATGATTATCATTATTGTTGTTGGTTTTGTTATGATTGTTATTGTTATTATCATTATTATTATGAAAAATAACAAGGGAGAAAATATAAAACTAAAATGGGAAAGGAAAAATAACCCATAAACATAAGTGATGCACAATATAATTGCTCACCCCCTGCTGACCACTGTCCAGCCCTACCTGAGCAGTGATCTGCCCTTCCAAGTGACTCCCCCAAGTTTATATACTGGGCATGATGTGCTGTGGGACAGAATACCCCTTTGGCTAGTTTGGGTTTGGTGTCCTGTCTCCCAGCTTCATGTGCCGGGAGTGAGAGACTGAAAAGTCCTTGACCAGGGTAAGCGCTGTTGAGCAACAACTAAAACATTGTATTACCAGCATTGTTCTCAGACTAAAGGCAAAACACAGCTCTGCACCAGCTACAAGGAAGGAGAAAAATGACTGTTGCAGCTGAACTCAGAACACCTTTTTAAAAGTCCCTATCAATATCTACTCTGCAAACCTCACATGGGAGACACCCGTTAGTAATGGATGATTACACTCAGAAAGTTGGTCTCAACAGCTAGATGCCTATGTACAGATTGGTGACAATCGGTGCTCCTCAGGGGACATTATTGGCACCGGTACTGTTCAACTCTTTTTTCAGCAACATGGACAACAGGATTGAGTGCATCCTCAGCAAGTTTGCCAATGACACCAAGCTGTGTGGTTCAGCTGATACATTGGAGAGAAAGTATGCCATCCAGAGGGACTTTGATACGCTTGAAAGGTGGCCAATGCTAACATCATGAAGTTAACAGCGTGAAGTGCAAGGTCCTTCACATGGGCCAGGGCAATCTCAATCTCCAGCTGGGCAGAGAAGAGATTCAAAGCAGCCCTGAGGAGAAGGACTTGGGGGTGTTGATCAATAAGAAAATGAACATGAGCTGGCTTCAGTATGCGCTCACAGCCCACAAAGACAACCATATCCCGGGCTGCATCAAAAGGAGCATGACCAGCAGGTGAAAGGAGGTGATCCTGCCCCTCTACTCTGCTCTTCTGAGATCCCTGCCTGCAGTACTGCTTTCATCTCTGAGGCCCTCAGCACAAGAGGGATGTAGACCTGCAGGAGCAAGTCCAGATGAGGGCCATGAGGACGATCAGGGGCTGGAGCACCCCTCGTATGGGGACATGCTGAGAGAGTTGGGCTTGTTCAGCCTGGGGAAGAGAACGTTCATGGGAAACCTTACAGCAGCCTTCCAGAACCAAAAAAGAGGCCAACAAGAAATCTGGGGAGGGACTTTTTACAAGGACACATAGTGGTAGGACAAGGTGGAAAGGTTTTAAGCTGACAGAGGGGAGATTTAGATTAGACATAAGGAAAAAAATTTTCTCTATGAGGGTGGTGATGCACTGGAACAGGTTACCCAGAGAAACTGTGACTGCCCCATCCCTGGCAGTGCTCAAGGCTAGGCTGGGCAGGAGTTTGAGCAACCTGGTCTGGTGGAAGTTGTCCCTGCCTGTGGCAGGGGGATTGGAACTAAATGATCTTTAAGGTACCTTCCAAACCGTTCTGTGTTTATATGATTCTACTGAATCTTCATTGTCCTTTGGTTTGTTATTGAATTAAGTGCCATAGTTTCAGTCTTCGCATTTTTTTTTAGCTGTCTGGGGATATCTGTGCTTCAAAAAATAATTATGTTCCAAAGATAATTAGAACAATGGCTTGACAACACAGTCAGCTTGGGAAAGCAAGTAACATTCTCAGATACTTCCCTAGCTATTTTTTCTCAATATTGTAAAAAGTCCTTCCTAAATCTTCAAGTGTCAAGCCTTAGAAAGCAGCTGGAAGACCTGCTGAGAGAAAAATGTTTAGTCCCTCTGCATATGCTTTATCTTACTGTAAAGTCGTAGCAAAGAATTAATTTTTGAGAGTAAGGCCAAAACTTGTACAGCTGTAGTCCCACCACCTTGAGCAGATGAAAGTGCAAAATTAAACAGCCTGGGAGAGATGAGAAGTAGGACAATCCCTTCTTCAACTCTCCTTGTAAGCAGGACTGGCATAAAATGACATACTCTCAAACATTCAGCTACCGCCCCAAACTGGTAACAGATATCATGCTGAGAGACAGTTGCTTAGCCTATTATTTTTCATTAAAAATCACCTTTTTTCACAAGTTTGAAAGACACTAGCTTCCCTCCCTCCCAAACAATAGAAATGGTGGCTTTGCCTGAATCCTCTTCATTGTATGCATGTGTGTAGATGCTCATAGGCACGTGCTGAGGCAGAAGGATGTCCTGCTTTCCCTCTCTGATTTCAATGGTGACCATCAGTTCTTAATTTTAGTTATCATTCACACATCGTTGTATGAGCAGAACAGACACTAAAGGAATGACTGCTGTGGGAGGTGCCAAGGCCACCATTTCACCAGCAGTTTACAATGACTGCTACTAAAGGAGAAAATAGCTGCTGCTGGAATCTCTTTCTTGCCCTTATAGCACCCATTCCCTTATATCTACAGAAGTGCTGTGCAATCACACAATGATCCTGGTTAAAGCTAGCCAGAAATAGAATTAGTTTCAGCCAAGATTAATTTCCCACATTTGTGTTCACTACACAGCCACACAAATGCTTATGCCAGGATATGGGAGAAGGCAGCACAAAACCAGGAATGACTGGCTAGCAGACTTGGGTTTATAAGTTTTCATCTTTGGTGTCTGCCTTGCCTTATGTTTGCTTAAGCTAATTGTTGAACTAGGGATAATCAGGGAGCATTGTGGGACGGTGTCACTCTGGTTGTTGGTACTCTGTCAAAGTCTCAGATCCCACATAAAGAAGTGTTAGGGGATACTGGGCTTGGCTCTGCTCAGAAGCTGTGGGGAGCAGTAATATCAGGAGACATAGTTCAGCCACACTTTACCTGCTTGTGTGGGTGAGATGCAACCACCCTGTGATACAAGAACCCTGTGATACAAGCACCCTGTGATACAGTACTTTTCTCCATTCCAATGGTGGTGTAGGGTCATTTTGAATAGCAGAGAGAGTACATTAGTCAGATGGGAAATGTTTGAGTGAGAATCTTCAAAAAACTACTGTTTCATATTTCCTGTAAACACAAGCAGATGTTGTTATTATTGATTACCCCTTTTCTTGGAAAAATGCAAGGGCTGGAAGCTTGCACTGGAGAAAAATCAGCAAAGACCCCAGGGCAGTGTAGGCTTCATAGGTGAAATGTAAGTCCAGGCACAGCTCCAGTGCAGTAATCCAGGACTGTCCCAGAAGAGCGTTCCTGCAGAATGGATGAATCACATTACTGCATTTGGCTCTCTCTGGCACTTACCAATAGAGTTCGATGTTGAGTAGCAAGTTATTCATGGAACAAAGCTGTGTAAGTGATTGAAAGGCAAGAAGCAAGAAAAAATCTATTTTGTCTTATCATTTTATCTAGTGGCGATGGAAGGACATGAAGACTTCCTGGGATTTGACTGACTGACAGAAGGAACTTACTTTTGTTGCATTCATACAGTGACTAACACATTTTGGCTCTTGTATGCAATGGCAGTTCGTAGGCAATCTTGCAGTAATACCTTTAGTGACTTTAGTGACTTGATTTACTCTCTCCTTAGGAATGAATTATATTCAAATGAAAGGTTGATAATTTTTTTGTTGAAAATTATTGTTTTGCTTGCTTAATTTTTTTAACCCTTTCAGCTTTGTGGCATTTTAAGTAAGAAGGAGGAAAATTATTTTTATTCATTAGAGAGCAAACCCAACAGAATATAAACATCTTTTTCTGCATTCCTTTTCTATCTTTCAAGGAAAATGCATATCCTAAATAAACAGGCTAGCATTAAGTTCATGCAGCTCTGTCTATGTGAGAAAGAAGGAACCTCCATGACTGCAAGGTTTTCTAAAACAGCTCCTTTTTAACTCCTTGAGTATAAGTTTTAATATTTCTTCATATAATTTTCTGGTTTTCAAGCATAACTCCCATGTTGCAAGCTATAAACAACTTCTGGTCACATCACTGCAGTGCAAGCTCCCTCTTCTCCTTTGCTAGGGGAAAAAGAGTTGAGCTAGCTGGACAGAGCAGCTAGTAGAGTCCAGCTAGAACTGGGGAACTTTTATCGGTCTCAAGAAAAGGATCATCTGGAGGAAGAACTGAGCAATCAAGTTTACAAGAAAGATTCAGGAAAGCAATTAAAACTGCTTGTTCAAAACTTCCTGCCCTGCTTGATTAGAAAATGGATACAGAAAGGGATATCTGATTAAAGAAAGAGGGGAGGTGTGTTCTCTTGATATTAATAATTCCAGTTCACTTTGATGCAAATAAACCTTCCTCCTTACCTTTTGGAAACTACACACTCCTGTCATGTCAGCCGTAAGTATGAAAGAAGTGCATGGATATCTAGTGGTTTATTATATTAATCTTATAAACCAGTTACTGAGATTAATAGCAGATTGCAGCTGACATGCAGCTTCTGTATGAATTAAAAATCAGAGAAGTGTCCTAGCAAAAAGAAGTGTTCAGAGACAAGATTTCTGGGCTGGACAGTTAAGTTTTGAGCTGCACTAGCAATAGACCTCATGCAGGTCAGAAACAAGAAATGAGAAAATTACAAAAAGAAGGCAAAGTGATAAAGTGGGGAAATTTTTATTTATCACACTCTCAAATATCCATTTGTTTTCTTGCCAGTACAAACCTTTTTTGAAAAGCTAAATTTGAATACGTAGTTCAGGCTAACTATTTTATATGTACTGTTATCTAATATTTTTAATCAAACCTTGGAAATGAAGGTCTTGAATCATCTGCTGCTGGAGACGACCTTTCCACTCTCTTCGGCCCTGTCTGTAGCACAGTCAGAACTCAGAGATATTAGGATGTAGATCCTCCACACAATGTGCATTTGTCTCATTTTTCAGTTGGTGGTTACAGGAAAGGACAACTTTTCCATGTCTGTAACTGCCATTCTCACCTATTGTTTTCATGTCTTTTGTACAAACATCTGAAAACAGAACAATTCAGAAATACTGAAGCAATTTTTCTGGATATTAGAAAAACACACTGCTTCTACTGTCTAAAGTATTTCCGACATTTATAAAAGAAATCTGCTTTGACATCTCTGAATTATTTTTTATATATATGTATTTTCTACATGGCTAAACTTGGGTGTTGATTTCTACCCAACTTCACAAGTAATTTTTGCTGCAAGTTGCCATGGTCCAAGAATGATGTGTGGCTGACTTTGATCTCCCACAGTGTTCACAGACATGTGGCAGTGGTGTCCAGAAGAGAGATACACTTTGTAAGCAGCATCTGGCAGATGGAAGCTTGTTAGAAGTGCCAGAAACCTTCTGCTCCGCACCAAGGCCAGTTACCCAGCAAGTCTGCAAAAATGAGGATTGTCCCAGTGAGTGGCTTCTCTCTGACTGGACACAGGTATGCTATTTGTATGCACGATTATTGTTCTGTTCTTGGTGATTAAGCTGCTCAATCATTTGGGATGGAGGAGCCAAATGATCTTAGATTGCACAAAGTGTGTTATTCCCAATTTTGTCCTGTAATCTGTCCCTATCATCCTGGTAGGGGATATGGTCACTAGCTCAATATCATTTTTTGGAGATTGCATCTGCAGATGTGCATTAGCAATCCAGCCAAACCATTAAGACCTCCCTTCTGGCATAAACACAAGCCATGCTCAAAACAATAAATCCCTGCCTCTGTTCATGACTATGCTTATGTTCATCCAAGGCATCAGTGAAGGGTAATCTTTACTCCCCCAGGCTAAATGCTTTTTCTTCCCAAAGTCTGGCTGTTCTGTTGTCAATAGCTTTTTCCTCTTGGGGCCTTCCACTGTGATACAGAGAAAAGAAGGAAGGGATTCCTGCAGTCTGCTATAGTCACATCATTACAGACTCCAAGCTTCTTTAATTCTAGGACACTGCTCTTGCAATGTTAGCTAGCTACTTACTTTCTTCAATTTAGGGTTGGCAGAACAAGCTCACTCTACTGAATTCTCTTGCACTTCCTCAGGCTCCCTTTCTGGCCCCAACTGGCTTAAGAAAAAATTCTTTTATATTTATAACAGTATAACTGAAAATATAATTTGACCTTTGAATGATAGTAAACATGAAAATCATTCCTCATCTTGCAATCTCTGCCACCTCTCCTAGTACTTTTTGATGTAAGGAGGTGGAAATTGTATTAATTATGAAAGAAACACCAGGTACCTAACAGAGCTGTTCCACCTGCACTCTTCATGTGTTGATCTATTTTGACATTTTACCCAAATAATTAGATATTCCCATGAAGTCTGCTGCCAGGAGAAACGTAGACATTCTGGCAGTGAAGATGGTAATTCTGTTCCCAAGCTGTCCTCCTTTATAAGCAGTTGCAACGTGATAGATGTTCTTAATTTTAGTGTGTTTTCTCTACCTCACTTCATCTCCAATTCCTGTTACCTATACCTCCTGCACCTACAGAAGTGCATGTGTGTCATAGAATCATAGAATCTTTGTGCTTCGACCTTTACAGCACTCAACCCACTTTCCACAACCTTTACAGACTGCTGTCTGGGTCCCAGTGCAATGCTGTATACATTCTATACAAGCTGTTATTCTATGATTCTATGATTATTACATTATATATATGTACAGCATCATATATGCTGTATATGTAAATATAAAAAGAAATAGGCATGCTGAATTCCACTAAACAATGCCCACCAGTACATTGTGCACCACAGGTTACCAGTAATTGGTACTTCTTTCTGTATGACATGTGTGGTAACTACCAGACTGAGGTAACTCACTGATATCTGAAACACTCATAGAATCACAGAATAGTTAGGATTGGAAGAGACCTTAAGATCATCCAGTTCCAACCCCTCTGCTATAAGCAGAGACACACCACACTAAACCATGCCACCCAAGGTTCTGTCCAACCTGACCTTGAACACTGCCAGCGATGAAGCACTGACAACTTCCATGGGGAACCCTTTCCAGTGCCTCACCACCCTAACAGGAAAGAATTTCTTCCTTATATCCAATCTAAACCTCTCCTGTTTAAGTTCGAACCCATTACCTCTTGTCCTGTCAATACAGTCCCTAACCAAGAGCCCCTCCCCAGCATCCCTATAGGCCCTCTTCAGGTACTGGAAGGCTGCTAGGAGGTCTCCACACAGCCTTCTCTTCTCCAGGCTGAACAGCCCCAACTCTCTCAGCCTGTCTTTGTATGGGAGATGCTCCAGTCCCCCAGTCATCCTCGTGGCACTCCTCTCGATTTGTTCCAACAGCTCCATGTCCTTTTTATGTTGAGGACACCAGAACTGCACACAATACTTCAAGTGAGGTCTCACGAGAGCAGAGTGGAGGGGCAGGATCACCTACTTCAACCTGCTGGTCATGCTCCTTTTCATGCAGCCCAGGATACGGTTGGCTTTCTGGGCTGCAAGCACATACAGAAGCTGGCTCATGTTCATTTTCTCATCAACCACCACCCCCAAGTCCTTCTCTGCAGGGCTGCTCTGAATCTCTTCTCTGCCCAACCTGTAGCTCTGCCTGGGATTGCTCCGACACAGGTGTAGGACCTTGCACTTGGCATGGTTAAACTTCATGAGGTTGGCATCAGCCCTCCTCACAAGCATGTCAAGGTCCCTCTGGATGGCATTCCTTCCCTCCAGCGTATCCACCCAACCACACAGCTTGGTGTCATTGGCAAACTTGCTGAGGGCGCACTCAATCCCACCTCATCTATTTATTATTTCTTTATCAATTATTTGGTTCAGGAATTTTCCTCAGGAATTCTGCAGATTACACCGATTTGGCTGAGAGTGCTGATCTGGTGAAGGGTAGGAAGGCTCTGAAGAGAGATCTGGACAGGCTGGATCGATGGGCTGTGGCCAATGGTATGAGGTTCAACAAGTGTCATGGTTTAAACACAGCCACTCAGCTCAATCACTCACTCAACCCCTCCCCCTTTCTTGCCCTCCCCTCTTTCCTCTGCACTCCCGGAGGGATGGGGGGAGGAGAACCAAAGGGATGCAACTCCCACGGGTTGAGATAACAACAATCCAGTAATTAAGTGTTGTGGTTTAAACCCAACCAACCAGGAAGCTCGTTCACTCACTCAACCCCCCTTCTTGCCCTCCCTGCTTCCAGAGAGATGGGGGGAGAA
>NDXB01007358.1:4138-35122 GCA_002631895.1 Agapornis roseicollis | reverse complement strand
TTTTTTTTTTTTTTTTTTTTTTTTTTTTTTTTGCTGCTGCAGTATATTTAGCCATATAGTCTCCACCAGTGCCTTCTTATTTCTCATTTATTGTGTGCAGTTCTGGTGTCCTCAACATAAAAAGGACATGGAGCTGTGCGAGCAAGTCCAGAGGAGGGCCACGAAGTTGATCAGGGGAGTGAAGCATCTCCCATATGAAGACAGGCTGAGAGAGTTGGGGCTGTTCAGCCTGGGGAAGAGAAGACTGCGTGGAGACCTTATAGCAGCCTTCCAGTACCTGAAGGGGGCCTATAGGGATGCTGGGGAAGGGCTCTTCATTAGGGACTGTAGTGACAGGACAAGGGGTGATGGGTTCAAACTTAAACAGGGGAGGTTTAGATTGGCTATAAGGAAGAAATTCTTTCCTGTTAGGGTGGTGAGATGCTGGAATGGGTTGGCCAGGGAAGTTGTGAGTGCTCCATTCCTGGCAGTGTTCAAGGACAGATTGGATGAAGCATTGGGTGACATGGTTTAGTGTGAAGTGTCCCTGCCCATGGCAGGGGGGTTGGAACTAGATGATGTTAAGGTCCTTTCCAACCCTAACTAGTCTATGATTCTATGATTTATGAAGGAAAAAATGTATATCAAACTGAATTCAGTCCTTAGCAGAGAGGCCTGCTAACTTAGGACCTGAGCAAGACCCAGGTGTTGTTCATAAATTGAATATGTGGATGCTGTTGCTTTGGATTAAGAAGTAAATAATTTATGACAAATTTGAGAGATGTTAACAGCCAATTAGACTATTCGAATTCTTTTCTAAAGTCATTAACAAGCCATACTTGTGTTCTGTAGCTGGTTCAGAAGTGGTTTAATTATTTAT
Organism: Agapornis roseicollis; assembly: GCA_002631895.1. Classification (NCBI taxonomy): domain Eukaryota; kingdom Metazoa; phylum Chordata; class Aves; order Psittaciformes; family Psittacidae; genus Agapornis; species Agapornis roseicollis. The sequence continues at coordinate 34,263 of NDXB01007358.1, read as the reverse complement.
TATTAAAGAGTTTGGCAACACAGTATTTCTGAGTCTTCACAGGATAATGCAAATGATATGGAAACGAAAGTGAAGGAAGGCAGTGCTGGGGCTGGGAAGGGTTTAAGATTGTTGAGAGAAACTTGGCAGAGTTGAGAACTCAGAAAGAGGCCCAGGTGAAAGTATTACACTTCTCTATTGCTACCTTTTCCTCATCAAAATATCCCTTAAAGATTCACTGCTCCTGAGATAGACACAAAACTGGATTTTTATATTCATGAAAATACAACACCCAAGGGCTTTAGTGCATATTGTCTTTTCTGCAGCTACTGCTTATCTTGCAAGCTCTTTGGGAAAGGTGTCCTTTGTCTTCTACAAGATAATGCATGTTATTGGTCAGGATCAAACATAGAAACAATACATTTGATATACACAGTATGATATTCTAGCTATCTTCCAATTATAATCACAATATGTAAAGTGAATGTGAAAGGTACCAGGGGACTTCAGTTTGCTCATGTACTGTAGCTCCTAGCTTTCAACTGTTCTGCTTGCCACTGTAGTTAATGTCTGAGAATTAGTGACAAGCTGCCATGGAGGAGATAGGTAGGTATCTAAAATAGGATTTCACAACCCCGCTGGCTGCCTCAGTCAAAGAGCAGAAAATGAGAAGGAACAGATAGGGCATATGTTCCACCCCTTTGCATTCCCAAGCATCTGAATCGAGGCCAGCTGGAGATTTCTGCCTCCACTCAGCTATGAGACATCTCAGCTGTAAGTCAGATAAAAGGAGAATACAAGCCTAGCTTTTTAATGTCCCAGATAGGTTTTAATTGAAGATGTTTTGACAAATGCATAAAAATGTAATAAAATGTGCAGCTATGTCCTCAGTTGACTTTGTGTGAGGCTCAGATATAGTCTTACAAGATAATGCTATAAACAGCATACTGGTCCTGATATACCTGCTAGAGGTACCTTGAGCAACGGCTTTTAATAGTGCAGGGGTGGATGGGGCTGGATCCATCTCCATCATAATGTAAGATAGAAGGATGGGAAAGCACTGCCATACAGTTTTCATTCATGTGATAACTTTTAAGACAGGCCACTGAACCACATGGCGCTACTGGTAGGGCTAGAATCACCTCATTAAATATGCAAATGGAGATTCACCACTGTCAGAAACTTGATTACAAATTAAAATAACTACAGAGGAGAAGCTATAAAGTATCAAACAGTTCTGAGGATTTTATTGTCAAGTGTATCTAAGTCCTCCCATCCATTTAGCTTTGAAATATCATTTTTAGGCAGGAAAGAATATAATGGCCTAGAATGATTATTTGTAGCACATGTAATTATTCTGTTAAATATTTCTTTTTTCCTCTTATTTTCTTCTTCAAGCATTAGAACAGGCTGCCCAGGGAAGTCGTTTGCTCACCATCCCTGGAGGCAGTTAAAAGACATGTAGATGTGTGGCTTAGGTACATGGGTTAGTGGTGGACTTGGAAGATAGGTTTATGGTTGGACTTGATGACTTTAAAGGTCTTTTTTGCAGCATAATCAATTCTGTTATTCTTTCCTTTGCATATTCATTCTTTATATACAGTATAGACTGTCTGTTGCTTTACAGAAAATGGAAGATACATAGATGAAGCACTATGATGTGTTCCCTGCCATGCAGAGAATTATTTCCTTGCAATTTGTGTGTTTGGTTTTGATTGTTACAGTTCAGGATCACAGATGTTTATATGTAGACACTTCATCTGAATGCAATAAACATTTCACTTGTAGAATAGAAAGCAGGTGTTGTTCTAGGGCAGAGTTTAAATAGTTTGAGTCATCTATTTACAAGCCAGCATACGTGTTTCACTCACATGTTTCTGAAAACAAAAGGTAATACTTTTTTAATTCCAGAACAGACATTATTCTGATGCATCTATATGTATTAAGAATGCATGTGCATTGGTATCATAGCATATCACTGGTTTTACCACCTTCCTTCTTTCCTTGCTCCTTCATTTTCTACTACATCAGTCACAAGTAATTATCACTCTTAAACAGATTTTGGATTATCTTAATTGGCCTCTATAGTTAATAGTCACTTTAATTGGATGAATTCTACTGTACTGTAAGACTTGATAGCTTTCTACATTGTCCAAATATTGAATATATAACAAGTAACTGGGCATTTTTGCATGCCAGATTTGTAAATGAGGGGAAAATATCAAGCATACTTTGGTCTTAATACTTGCACAAAAAAGCACATTTAAATATACAATTTTCTGTGATATATACTTGTTCTAATTGTAATCACTCATTATTGCATAATAATGATTGGATTACCATTTGATTATATTTTCCTTATATTGCCTTTTGTTTGCAAATTAGATAATTTTTTTGTTCATTTTGCAGTCTGCGTGAAAACAAGACTTCCCTTTATACTTATACCTTAATGTATTCTCTTTTTAATCACCAGTGGTGCTGAGTGCAGAAGCATGCATTAGGCAGAAGAGAGAAGGGGGTTAAGATCACCTTTTTTGCAGTAATGAGGCTTTCAGTCAGGTTGTATCTGGTCTTGAAGTGGTCATTAAGTACCTCAGCCTTCTCCATGTGTCAGGTTACCAGGTCTGTATCCTTCTGGAGGGCGCCCTATCCAGCTTGATTCTTCTGCCGGGAGAGTTAGACAAACATTTCTTGTGTGGTATGCTATACATTTCAGAATAAATTTTCACATCACCTCTCAACAGTTAAAAGAACATTTTAAAAATCAAGAGAATTTTCAAGGCAAATTCCAACATCAGTTTTACACAGCTGTATGTAATACACTGGTTGTTATAGTATGCAGTTATATAGTATATATCATAACCACAATGAACCATAGTATAACACATTGCGTTAATCTGATTTGTATTGCCTGTATCCTTGTATGCTGAAGAAGCTTCTCAGATTCCCTTTGTGGCCTTCCAATATCCTTTCATCATGATGCTGTTGATATAACTATTTGATGAAGTGCTTTCAATTCTGAATAAGCAGATGTTAGCTCCATAGAAGCTATGTTATCCTCCTTGGTGGTTGGGCACATAAGTTCTAAGGGGAGGGGTTGTTCAATAAATAATTAATAACAAGAAGCTTTCCAAGGTAGATGAAAGACAGATCCTATTTAAAGTGATTTTTCTCAGTGGTTGATCTGTTTAACTCCAGGGTTATTTTGTCTCAAACTTGTATTAGTTCTGCTTCAATTAGCATTTTAGACCCCAGTGAGGCACTGCTGATTAATTAGTTATTGTTCAGTAACTTCATCTTCTGGCCCTGACTCCAGCCACTCAGTCTAGTCTGTACTGATCAATCTCAATCTGTGGAATGTTCTTTTTAAGGCTGCTTAAGAACAGATCAGTCTGGATAAACCAAATACTGACCTTGGTCTTTGTTCAGTAACATATTTAAGCATGCACCCTCACCAAAAAAGGAGAAAAATGACGTAAATTCAACTAAACTATTTATTCCTTCCTAAAGTTAAGCAGATACTTAAATCCTATGTTGCTGCCAGAGCTTTGGCTGGTTGTCTTGTAGGTGAACTATACTAAGTATACTAAGAGGTTGGGAATGTAAGAACACTGAATCTTGGACAATTTTTTAAATCCATCTTATCTATCTCAAACACTGACTCATACCATACACCTTTTTTTTATGTAAGAATGAGCAAAAATCTTTGCTACAGATAAATCACTTGTAGGAGATTTTTTTTTTAATTCTTTTTATTTTTTTTCCCTAAAAACCTGACATTTAATACTTTGCGAAGGCCTCAAAATGAAATAGTTTCAAAACATCCTGGATATTTAGAAATGTTTGGTGATGGTGTAGCAGATGTGATGTGTTAACTGGGCACGTATGAACATGGGAGATTCTCCGATCACTTTTCAACCTTTATCAGTCACAGATATTCCTAAGGTTTCTTGTAAAGAAAGGTATGAATATATAGCACTACAAGTAAAATGCTTTTGTTTGAGTGGGACTGTGTAGGAAATGATGAGTTAAGATCAGTAATTTCTACTGTCCTAATATAAAAGAGCTCACTATAGCTGGAGCATCCTATGCTTTTTATGTGCTGGGCAAATATCCTAAACTCACTGATATTTTGTTCAAATTGTGTGGTAAGAGTTTCAGTTTTGTATTTAATGGGCATTATAGTAGTTAAGGAAGAGCATAGAATCCAAAGATAACAGAAGTTTAGGAAATCTAAAAGTATTGCTTTGACTATTGTCCTGGGTTTAGCAGTAGCAGTCAATTTTTTCTCTTTCTTAGTAGCTGATGCAGTTTTTATGTTTTGATTCTCCCTGGGAATATAGCTGATAACACCAATGTTTTTAGTTGTCGCTAAGTAATGTTTATTCTGACCAAGGACTTTCTGAGTCTCATGGTCTGCCAGGGAGGAGGGGAGGCCAGGGGGAAGCAGGGACAGGACACCTGACCCAAGCTAGCCAAAGAGGTATTCCATACCACAGCACGTCATGCCCGGGGAGGTAATGGGAAGTTACCTGGAAGGACACACATTTCCTGGTCAGGCTCGTTTTCGGCGGGTGGTATCGTACTCTCTTCCCTTGTTATTTTCTTATCATTATTGTTATTGGTGGTAGCAGTAGTGACTTGTGTTATACCTTAGTTACTAAACTGTTCTTATCTCAACCTGTGGGAGTTGCATTCCTTTGATTCTCCTCTCCATCCCTCCGGGAGCGGGGAAGAAGGGGGGGGAGAGGGGGGAAAAAAGGGGGGAAGGGAGTAGAAACTGGGTTTAAACCACAACAACTGTGCTCATGATCTTTAATCTACTTCTATTGAAAGCGAGTTAAAAATGTTTTTGNAACCTGTGGGAGTTGCATTCCTTTGATTCTCCTCTCCATCCCTCCGGGAGCGGGGAAGAAGGGGGGGGAGAGGGGGGAAAAAAGGGGGGAAGGGAGTAGAAACTGGGTTTAAACCACAACAGCTGTGCTCATGATCTTTAATCTACTTCTATTGAAAGCGAGTTAAAAATGTTTTTTTTTCCTTTACTTCCTTGATGTTATACTCAAAATTTAATCTTTGGCCATGATTTGAGATAGAGAAGAAATTAAAAGTTTATATCCCAGATAGAGTAGGCCTCATGTAATTTGGTATCATCAACTACCTAGTGCCTGTCCAATCCAACTATGAAAATGTAATTAAGACACCTCAGTTAGGAATCAGAGTGATACTGACCCCTTATATAAAAAAATGAAGAGGTGCTCTGGGAAAGGGGAACATGATTTCTCTGTATGTGTACCTTTCTGCATCCGCTATCCTTGATTGACAGATATGTCTTACGTGCTTTGGTGTAAATGTCTACTACCACATATCCGTAGCTTTAGAGAGGGAAATTGTTGCTGAAGCCCAGAAGACTGAACTGAGAACACCTGTGTGCTGACAAAGCAGTGTGTGAAAGTTTTCACAGAATTTGTAAGCTTAGGAGATATGCTGATTCTGCAGGAATTGATAGCCTCAGGAGACCAAAAGGCTGCTGGCTACACAATGGCATACTCTGGTGTCAGGTTCCGTAACTCAGGCTGCACCCAAGAGGGCAGGGACTTCTGAATGCAGATGAAACCTGTAGGGTCATATATACATGTAAGATGAAATGGACCTTTGAGAGATTTTATAAACGGCTGTATAGAAGACGCTGGTGTGCCAGTGGCTCTTTGTTCTTGAATCCAGTGTTGGAAATGGACTCCAAATTGAAACCTGGACAGATAAGTATGTGCGAATGCATGCACAAATAAAGTTTGTGTGAGTGAATAAGTGTATATGTTTTGTTAATAATCATTTTAATAATAAAAAATGCTTGTCTCTACTGATAATAACTACTTGGTGTATGAAAGCTTTCTTAAGAAATATTGTTTGTAGTGGTTCATCTGCTCTGTGTGATTTTCTAGGCCACCCTATGATCTCAGGGATTCCCACCATGCCTTGGCCTTTATGTAATGAGCAGAACAGTGAAATCTTCCATGGGTAAGGAGTGAGTCACTGTTTGTACCAGGGACTCCTGAATCTTGGTTAAGGTGGGAAGTGAGAATAAGGATAATCAATCATCCCCTGATAGCCTCAGAACATTACTTTCCTTGATTGTAGCCCAAGTGGAATGGTACCACTGTCACTGAATTGAAAATTTCCAGTAATTGCTGACTTGTGGCCATTATGGAAATTCACTAATTACTTAAGCAAATCATCTTGAGAACCTATAAACAATGCTCGTAAGTGAGGCCCTTTGAGTGCTTCTGGGCTGCAGCAGACTGTGATCAGCATCTCTCTCTGAGTGGAAGAACTCAGAGTAATAGGAGGACTGTTGCCTAAGGACCAGACTGGGGCTAAAGTTCGCCACTCCTCAAGACTTAACCTTTGCCTGTTGAGAAATGCTGAGACATTAGATGTGAATATTTCACTGATCTTGAGGGGAATTCTGGACAGGTATACCTTTATATGTCTTCATGTGTGTGTCTACAGATTGCTATAGCAAGTGTAGTAAATTCTGTTGACTCATTTTATAAGATCCACCACAAACTCCTGCTAAATGAAAACTGCAAAAATCCCCTTTGTGGTGAACTGGTACACTTGTAATCCTTTAGATATATAGTGTTGACCAAGTCAAGTCAGAACTAAGACTACAGCTACACCTGGGCTCCTTTGGGAGTTTAGAAAGCAAGAGGGTCTATTCTGAACCTTGTGACTCAATAGGAAGATTTCCTTATTCCCTGTATCTTTTCAAGTAGACATAAAACCCTTGTTCAAGTCTGAGACTAAGATTGGATTGTGCCACACCTAGGCTCCTTCAGGAGTTCAGAAAGCAGTTTTCTGAGCTTCAACATCTTGCTCTAATATCTACATTTAGGTGGAAGGAATCTGGGCCTCGATACCTAAGAAACAACATATTGGAGGAAATGTTGCCAACATTTAGAACTGCAATATATAGGTGGAGGACAATCTGTCATTCACCTTTTTCTGATCCTTCTAGCCCCTATTAGTTTTAGAAATCACTTTGCAACTTGAAGTCCTAGTGGAATAAAAAAAAAAAGATGTGTAAGATTTTCTTAATTGGTGTAGTGTTTAAAACTGAGCATCTGTGCTGTCCATTGGAAAGTTCAACTTAGCTTGAGTATTTTCTAGCAAAAAATGTTTATAAGAGAAATCAAATGAAACAAGATTCTTCAAATAAATTTTGACAATGTATTTATCAAAATAGGGTTTTCATAATCAAGAACATTTGGGAATCAGGCTTAAGAGAATAATTCATGTGCTAAGTATTAGTTTGTTTTTTTTTCCTGTGAAGTGGAAAAACTAGTAGAAATCATAGAAAAAAAGAAAACAAATCTTAATTTTAATATCCTGTGAGAAATGTCCTAAATGCACTTGAGTTACTGGAGTAGTTTGTTTTTTTTTTTTTAGTTGCCTTTTCTGATTTAGCATAAAAAGTCTTAAATTACAGAGGGGAATGGCAATCCCATCCAGATGCAATCCAATACCGGCCTAAATTTTGCTGAGTCCATTGACTCAGTGACGTTGTGTAGAGATGGGTTTCACAGCCCAATCCTGTCCTTTTGTATCCTGAACATTCTCCATTCTAGTTTCTCAAGCTTACCTTTTGTTTGCATATTTTATATGTTTTTTGTTAAAAATGCAAACAAACTTTCCCTCCCCCCTTTTATGCAACGTTCAGAAAGAAAATATTTACATAATTAAAGAATTCTCTCAGATTTTCAACTTCATTGAAATTGTTTGCTTTAAAGTTTCTTTAGGGGTAGTTAGGACATGCTGTAAACAGATGGAATGCTGGTTTTGCATCCTATTGGGTTATTTCAAGTAATAAAAACACCCCATATGTGAAGATATAGGAGAATCATTTAAATAATTGTCTTCTGCGGATACAGGCTTTGATTTTCTCATTGTCAATATAGACTAAATTGTATCAGGAACATCCACAGCATATTTAAAAAAAAAATAAAAATTAATAGTGAACTGGACAGATAGCTGTTGTTACAGCCCCAAACCAATCTCCCAACAGGCACAGAGAAGCCTGGAAAAGCCTGACTAGTCCTCAGGCTTTTGTGTTAGCCTAATACAAAGCCTGTGTNTTAACCAACAAAAAAAACAAAAAACTTAAAAAAAAAAAAAAAAAAAAAGAAGAAAATTTAAATTTGGGTTAGATAAAAAATTTGACAGCACAGCTTAAGTTAATAATACTGTACTACATCTAATAGCTTTCCCTGGTTCCAAACAATGAAAATTTTATACATCTTTTTCATGTTACTGGTGGTTTTTTTGTTTGGTTGTTTGAGTTTATTTGCTTCAGGTTTTTTTGGTGTTGTTAAATAATAACAGTTGAAACTTGGCCTGCAATGAAGAACATTAAATGCATCTTTATGATTGCTGTGAGGAAAGCCAAGAAACATCATGATAAATAAAAATCATGTTAATTTAAATCACTGACACTTAATCTGAAACTGCTGTGAGTCACTCTGGCATAAAGCAGAGCCACGAGGAGCCACAATACATGTTTTACTAGTCTACTATACAAAAATGCATGTAAAAATATATTTCAAAATAAAGATTAAGACATTCATCCACTGACTTAAATATAATTTGCTATAATAACAGGATTATTTATGATAGGTTCAAAGTGGTTTCTTAGATTATAAATCGGAAGTGAAATTCTACAGTGCTGTTAGATGAGACTGGTTAGTTGTGTGGCTGGACAGAGAATCAACTGAGTGCAGTTTTTTTCCCTCCTGATTCTGTGAGAGCTGAAAATATATCTTCAATCTGCATAAGTGTCTGCAGATAGAAGTACTAAAATAGGAATTTGGAGACTTCTTTGTATTAAGAAGCATGTTTCTACAAACCTGAGGGTCAGGGTTTTTATGCTATAAACTGTGTTTTGATGGGATTTATCCTCTGAGGTTAGGGCACAGTCTTGTAGGGCTTAGGCTTAACATTGTGGACACTGCCAAGTTTTTAAATAATTGTTCTGTGTTGTGATTACTTCCTGGAATGCAACAGCAAACCCCCAGAAATCTAGATCTTAACCCACATGACTTATTGAGACCATAGTGACTTAGAATCTCCCCAAAAAGGTATCAAGGAAACATTTCTGACCACTTGTCCTGCTTTCAGCTGGGATAGAGTTAATTTACTTCCTAGTAGCTGATGCAATGCTGTGTTTTGGCTTTAGTCTGAGAACAATGCTGATAACACACTGATGTTGCTAAGTAGCACTTACCCAGGATCAAGGACTTCTCAGTCTCATGCTCTGCCAATAAGAAGACACACAAAAAAACATGAGACAAAAAGCCATACATGCAAGCGAAGCAAAACAAGGAATTCAGTCACCACTTCCCATTGGCAGTCAGGTGTTCAGCCATCTCTAGGAAAGCAGGGCTCCATCAAATGTAACAGATAGTTGGGAAGACAGAATGCCGTAACTTTAAATGTTCCCCCCTACTTTCTTTTTCCCACAGCTTTATATGTTGAGCATGAGGTCATATGGTCTGGAATATCCCTTTTGTCATTTGGGGTTAATTATGCCTTTGTGCGCCTTCCCAACTTGTGCACCCACAGCTTGCTCTCCAGTGGGGTGGGGTGAGAGGCGGAAAAGGCCTTGACTCTGTGTTAAGTACTGTTCAGCAGTAACTAAAACATCCCTGAATGGTCAACACCATTTCCAATGCAAATCCAAAATACAGCTCGATAGTAGTGACTGTAAAGAAAATCTCTCTCACAGCCAAAACCAGCACACACAACTGTCATGAATTAATAACAGCGCACATGGCAAGCCACAAATGACTTCCGGCCATGCTCGCTCTCCACTATGTATCTTGTATGTATATGTGGATTCACTACTTACTTCTGCTCCTGTCCCACTGGAACATCTGCTCTTAATGTCTTTATGAAATTTGCCCTTTAGAATTTTTGTTGTAAGTTGCAGTTGTGGACCTTCTTATGCCTGACAAAAGATTTTTTCCTGGATCATGGGTGTTCAAGGAGAAAACATAATGAAGTATATAAACAAAAACCACCATAACAACTGCAACATAAGTTCAGGCTATTTCACTTTCAGATTTTATTATTTTTAGTACCTGTTATTAAGATACTGAGTAATCCATGCTTTAGTTATTTTTGTTCTCCAGCAGAATATTGTTTATGTAAACTGAGTATGTTTCACATTTGAGAATTTTAATATTTGAAAGTTAGCCTGTGAACAAGTTATGAAATAATGCAGTTTCTGCACTTCCAATTTTTTTTTATACATATGGCATTTTTTTTTTCTTAAACTATGCATATTACAGTGTTATTAACACAATAGGAAATACGCATGCCAATGGATATTGTAAAGTAGCCCCTGGAAGTAATATTTTTCTGTTTGTAAATTATTTTAAAATTTTGCTGTTAAGCCAGTCTCTATCTGATCCAACAAATACCTTTGTAAAATAGCATATTAGCAAAATAAGATGCCTAATAGAACGAAGTGTCATTGTCTTTGCTTTTATAAACGTAATCTCTGTATTGCTTTGAGTTTTAAAGTAAAGATTTATTTTTTACCTTCTTTGAAGACTCCTGTTGTGAAATAGGTGTGTGTGAAGGACACATACACACTTAAAAAATGTAGCTATAGCAAGTGAACTGGGGATGGAGTAAGTCATTCAGATGTAAAACACTAGATTTCAGACTCTTGCTTTTTTATTATTTTTGTGTCTAATTATGAAGACAAATAAAATAGGATTTATTACACAGTACAGATATATCTTCAATAAGACAACTGAAGTACTTTCCCTAAGTTTCTTTTATAATCAACTGAAAAAAATAGATGTTTATTTACTGAGAATTACATGAACTATATTAAATGTGTACCTGAGGATGCAATAAATAGGGCTTTGAAACTGTTTGTTTTCTTCTCCTGAATGTAAAAGAAGTCTACATACAAGTTTGATTATTCAGCCTTATAACTCTTCACAATAGGTTTTTGGAGTGAGACAAATACTGCTTTTTTTGTGTCAGGGGTTTTTGTTTTGTTGGGGTTTTTTTACACTGGAGGTGGCTGAAAGTCCATTTCTGGAAGCAGCAAGAGTGTCTCGGTTAACACGAAGCTGTAAAGCTTGCTTAGCTTTTGTTTGTAGCAAGACCCATTTCACATTCATACTTCAGATTTTTCTGGACTTTTTTGCCGTATCTTATGATAATACTTTCAAGTTTAGATACTACACATGTTGCAGCTGCCAGATATCTGCAAGACATAAATTTAGACCAAAAGGAAGTGATACATCCTTCTTTTACCCAGCTATGGGTATAGCTCTGATGAGATCTACTGCCTAGGAAGAGGATTAATTTCCTTTATTTTGAGGAAGTTCAAAATTTTATTGTTATCCACATCACCTTAATCACTGCATTATAGTGGAGAGAAAGTTACATAATGAATATTCCATCAGGTGTTCAGAGAACTGAGATCTACCTAATAAGAGAGAACACAATGTAAGATTTTATGTATAACCTAACCTCTGTAGTTAAGGCAACCATTTATAAGGGTGGGCTGAAGTATTTTTTCATTTTATTCCTGAAGTGTATCATGTAAAATCCAGTTGCAGTGTCTGGAGTAAGAACAGACACTCAAAACTTCCTTCCAATGTGGGTGCTCTAACCCCTAGTCATATTCAACTGCTTCAACCACATTCTATCCCCCGCATGTCTTTTTTTTTAAAGTGGAAGAGGTATATTGTAGTACATTAAGGATCACTGTGCCCCATAGTATTTTGCAACATATAGGCTTCAGTTCTTTTGCAAGAGAGTGAAGAATTTGCATCAGTGTCAAAAAGAGACTCTGTATTGGCTCTCTGTCATGTACTTGTCCCAGCCATAACCCACTCTGATGGCTGTTGGAAAGATGGTGTCTCATATAGCCATTTAAGAAAAGAAAGATATTGATGCTAGGTCTTTGAATGTGAGATTGTACCCCATTGTCAGAGAAGTACACAAGACCATGTATCCCTAAAGACGCAAGCCCTTTCAGATACCTGACTAAAGTCAGCTGGTCCCCAGAAATACACCCGTACTCTCAGTGTGCTGGGTATTTTCGTTCACAGACGTTTCCAAGCAAGCCCAAGCCCAATTTTTCCCTAAACTTGCTAAATTTTTCAATCTCCTGCTAAGTTCTTTTACTTTGATGGTTTTAATTAATCCAAATTTTAAACCCATTATTGGAAGGAAAATCAAATGTATATAGGACCCCAAAACAAATCTGCTGTGTCTGCATTGACTTCATGTAGTTCTGCACAAACCAGCATGAAGTGGTAGGGTTTCAGAACATTGCTATCATAGTGATGGATATAAACAGGGTAGACAAGCAGTGATATTATCACTATTAGCATATCTTATTCATGAAAGTTAAAGCAGTGCTTCACTGAAGGGTACACAACTCTTGATACAAGAAGAAAAGGCTCAAGTAAAGACAAATTGAAACCAGGACTACCTCATTTCTCTCGTGGACTTTACAAACCGTGGCACTATACTCCTATGAAAGCATATAGATACTGAGTTTCTCTATCTCTAAATAAGAGAGTCTGAACTTTCAGTATCTGTGTAATTTACAGTTGTACTTGTTTCATTTCTGTCTTATATTTACTCCGGATTCATAGAGAGTCCTCTGTCATTGCTAATATTATCTACATAGAAAAAATGAAATCCATTAACCCCTCAACTATTTTAACAGTACAGTGTGGTATACATATGACTTCAAATACTGTTTATTGAACTGACTGGATGTTGGTTCACTGATTTAGTTTCACAGCCTAAGTTAGATAAGGTAAAGGCATTTTCTGACACTGAACAAAACCCAGTTGTTCTGCTAACAGGCAGGGTACTAAACAAAACAATCCCGCAGTAGCCATATAACATGCAATTTATTAAACAAGCACATTAACACAAATAAGCACACTAAAGCAAACAAGCACAGTAATCAGGTTTATATCTATCTCTATATAGTAAATAAGTAAAATATAGTGAATCAGAGATAGATATATGTACAGCACAGAGAACTTAGCAATGCATCAGATCATTACTGCATAGAGAGAGCAGAGATTAAGAAGAAATACATCACCAGTTACCACCAAATCATCATCCAGGCCCACTTTTCAAGCTGGGAAGGCCAGTTGCAGCACATTCCACATAATTGGGAAAGTTCCTGTGCAGTGCATCCACCCATAGGTAAGTCTTCAGGTTCAGCTTTTCTACTCTTAGAAAAACAACCAGCACTATACCAGTTTTTGTTTACTTACGGAGCCATGCAGTTGCTCATGATCTGTTGTCTGTGCTGAGGGTGCTGGGCAGGCACCCTAGTGTGGCCAAGTATGAAGGTTATACAGTAGCTGCACCCTTACGTTTTGCTGCCTCTTTTTGACAAATAGTCACAATGAACATAAATATATATACTTTATCCAATACACTCTGTCAGAAACGTACTTTATGTCTCTCAGTCATGAGTGGGAATCAACCCTCAGCTAGCGTCCCTTCCGTTATATCGTCCTAACAACTTCTATTTAAAATCAGAATCCCTTTTAAAGGCAAGTACTTCACATAGGTGGTGAGAAGGAGAGAAATATTTCTGCAGAATTCAAACTTAAGGCAAAATCTCTAATAAATAATGCATCAAAGATACTGCAAGTAAGCATCTGCATGAAATCCAGTAAGATTCTTTATCTAAATCAGAAGAACTGGTGTGTATCAGTATCTGTATAAGCAGATATGGGAGATGTAAGGGAAAAAAAAGTTATATAAGGATGAAAAAAGAACATTTTTTATGAATGACTTTTTAATTAATATTTTCATCTGTATGTCATCAGGTGTCTTGGGGTTTTTCATGGCAGGGCTTTGGTAGCAGGGGGCACTACAGGAGTGGCTTCTGTGAGAAGCTACTAGAAGCTTTCTCTGGGTCCGATAAAGCCAGCGTCAGCTGGCTCCAAGATGGACGAACTGCTGGCCAAAGCCAAGCTCATCAGTGATGGTGGAAGCGTCTGGGGGATAACATGTTCAAGAAGGGAAAATAAGCTGCAAAACTGCTGTACAACAGCAACTTCACCCACAGAGAGGAGTGAGAATAAGTGAGTTTGGGTTTGGATTAGATGATCTCCAGAAGTCCCTTCCAACCCTAATGATTCTGTGAAACATCTCTGCAGTCATCAGGTTGAGTGCAGAAGGAGCAGAGGGGGTGCTCCATGCAGCAGAGTAGACATTCCCTCCAGTGGGAATAGAATGGTTTTGGTGAACATCTAGAGTGCAGACAGGGTGAACCCACCACATCAAGTTAGCAGAACATTCCTCCTGTCTCTTCAGTAATGCCAATCAGTAGAACTGCTTATCGATTTAAAATAATTTTTAACCATAAAATAAAATTGAATGTATAATATGTGGCAGAATTAAGCCAAAATTTCTGTTACTGAATCCTTAGGTACTGTTATGTACACAAAAACAAAACCACACCAAAAGCAATTTATTTAGTTGAAATGTTTCTGAAAATTCAAATATCATGAAGAAATATGCCAGAGATGCAATTCAGCTGCATTTGTGGACAATGCACAAGAAAGTTCATTTTGCACAAAGGTCTTTGTGTTGAAGACCTTGATGTTTGTTAAACAAATCTGGCTCCTTCAACACTAATATGCTCTGCTTTGTTCCTATACTGCTAATGATGTGAATTCCTCATACACATTTTGTAGATGGCATCTAAAACATTTTAAGCACCAGAAAGGATATGGCACCAAGGTCAGACCTCAGCTGAACTCTTTTCTAACCACTTTGAGCTAAAATGATGCTCACAAGGTATTGCACCTGACGGTAGTATTTGTGGCAAAAACAAGTATGTCTTCAGACATATAACTTTTTTTCTCTATCAAGTTCAGTTGAATTTCACTACATAGTACCCAGCGATAACCTATGCAAAGGTTATGGCCTGTTGGTGTTCTCTAATGAGTGTTGTGATTTATTAATTTCTAACTCTATGTACACCTAAATGAGAATGACCTATGGGGTCATTTTAATTAAAATTCTCATTGCCCACTTGTTTGCCTCTCTGATTCACACATCTTTACTAGTCCATTGACAAGACAAGTGAGATACATGTGTGAATGCAAATTTTACAATTTAAATTTCATTGATATAAAGCTTGCAAACAAAAATTTCTAGAATAAATTCCTGCTATTTCCAGCTCTAGGAAACAATCTGCTCAACTCAGAATTGGAGATGATTATTTTACTGTTCCTTTGAAGATATTTGTCCTCCTTTTTAAAATATTTTCTTTCATAGAGTACCTTAATCAAGCCTTTCATCTAGACAGATAAACAGATCACTCAATTTTAATTATTAGCTTCCTTATTCCAACAATTTTCAGAAGAGTAGGATGTGTATTCTAAAGACTGAAGTTAAATTAGTACCACCTTGTCCATCAGTATCTCCGCATGTAAAAATGAGCAGCAGATCATAAGCCCTTTCAAAAACTCTTTCAGAAAATAAATTCTTCTAGAAAAAACACTTTATCTCTACCTGAGTAAAAAACATTCAGAGAATATGTGCAGAAAGTAACAACTTTTCAGCTACAACTGTGGCTACATTGGAAAGAGAGACTTCTCACAGTTGTTGAGGCAGTAGTTTTTATAACACCTGAAATACTGTTGATACTCTTGTCTGGTAAAAAAGCTCATCTGTAATGTAAATCTATTCTGTGTACCTCCAGTTGATGGTAAAAAAAAATGCAGGAAAGAACAACAAGAAAATAACTGAAGGAAAATTTTAATTCAGTGTCTACAAAGAGACAGAGAAAGTTTTGTCCTACTGAGAAGAAACTTGTATAATTTATCTTGTCCAAAGTAGCAGACTAAGTCTCTTGGCTCAGATGTTAAAAAGCAACGCCACTGATTACGACTATTGTTTAGGAATAATAGAGTAGGTAAAGAATATCAAACATACCACTATAGGTCACAGAGTGGTACTGCTAGAGCAGGGGGATTAGACTAGATGATGTCCAGAAAGTCCCTTCCAATCTAAGTCTTTCTGTAATTCTGAGATTCTGTATGTCTTGAGGGATTTGACTTTTATGACTATGGACTCTTTCTCAGGATCAGAGGATCCTAGAAAGAAATAGTATCTGCCTGACCAAATGGGGCATGAGCATTTTTGCTTACAGGCTAGGCAGCCTCTTGGAAAGAGCTTCAAACAAATTATGACTACATCGATGGACAGGGAAAGAGCTACATATGTCATCTATCCTGACTTCTGTAAGGCCTTTGATATAGTACCCCACAAGATCATCACTCTAAATTGGAGAAATACAGATTTGATAAATGGATAATAAATTGGCCAATGTTTGCTTCCAGTGCATAGTGGTCGATGGCTCAGTGTCCAGGTGGATGTTGGTGTTAAGTAGTGTCTCTCAAGCGTCCATATTGGGACCAGTACTGTTTAATACCTTCATCAATGGCACTGTCACCAAGTTTGCTGCTGACACCAAGCTGAGTGGTGTGGCTGACATGCCTGAGGGTTTGGATGCCATTGTGGGGAACTTGGACAAGCTCTGACATGCCTCTGAGTCACTTGGGTTTGTTGAACTTGGTGAAGAAAATGGTTGAGGGAGGAATTTATTAACATGTATAAACATCTGATAGGGGAAGTAAAGTATTTTGAGATAGATCCTTCTCAGTGCCGTCAGAGGAAAAGATAGGAAGCTATGGACAGAAACTGAAAAACAGAAAACTCCATTTAAATGTAAGAAGATATTTTTACTGTGTGGGTAGCCCAGCACTGAAACAAGTTGCCCAGAGAAGCTATGGAGTCTCCATTCTTGGAAACTCAGTCTCAGTCAAAATCTGAGTGGATACTGTCCTGAACAATCTGCTTTAGCTGACCCACATTTGAGTAGAGGATTAGACTGGATGTCTGATTAGTCCAGATGCCATTCAACTTCAGTTCTGTGATTCCATGATATGATTAAAGAACGGATGTAACCTTATAGGGGAAAAAAAGCCAACATAACTATGAGGCTTCCTTAAAGTCTGCTTTTGTATGACATTAAACATAAAAAAAATTCTGAAGGTTCTATTTCCTTTCAAAATAAAGGTGTGGTCAGGGGAGTTAAACAGAAGGACTGGAGCCAGAGGACAAATTCCTTGTAATGATGACCAAGCACAATAATAATTAGGCCTCTTCTATCCTGCTTCAAATATCAACNTATGAGGCTTCCTTAAAGTCTGCTTTTGTATGACATTAAACATAAAAAAAATTCTGAAGGTTCTATTTCCTTTCAAAATAAAGGTGTGGTCAGGGGAGTTAAACAGAAGGACTGGAGCCAGAGGACAAATTCCTTGTAATGATGACTAAGCACAATAATAATTAGGCCTCTTCTATCCTGCTTCAAATATCAACAAAAAAAAAGCCAGTATCTGGAGTACCATGAAGCTGGGGAGATTTTACCAAGAGCAAAAACCCAACCATCTGGTTTTGCCACAGGTAGTCATATTAATACTGTTGTAGCCTTTTTTCAAAACTCATTAAGAATATAAATGACTCCTTAAAGTCTACATAATTTTTATTTTAATCTTTCATAGTAAAGGTTGGACAGAGCCTTAGGCAATATGGTCTACCATGAGGTATTCGTGACCATGACAGGGGGGTTGGAAATAGATGATCTTAAGATGATCATTCAAACCCTAACCATTCTTTGATTCTATGATAGCAAATACATGTGACTTTACTGATACTCTCAGTTTATCTAATGGAAAATCAGACTGTTTTTCTTGTACTGGAAATAGCACCAGTTTATACGCATCAGATAAATATTAAAGAATGCAACATACATATTGCAAAAAAAAAAAAATCCCAGCAAACCCACTCCGTTCAACTGCTATAGTAGCACATTCTTCGCAGTTGTAACTTACTTGATATTAAGTTGGAATGCTTTCAATTTTATTGAAAATATTTGCATTCTGAAAGGAACAGCAAGCACTGTTTTATAACAGACTGCAAAAATACACAAGCATTTTCATAACACTTTCTGATAATGAGACCTGTTGAAGTGGTACCCTGTGGCTTGCTTCCTAATGTAAGACATTAATAGTTGTGGTCCAGTATTGCCAGTGAACATGAAAAATCTTTAAAGATTCAACCTGATGCACTTCCCACAAGTGAAGTATCTCATTGAAATTGTGCATAGAACTATGTAGAGGGGAATTATCTGCCTAGAAATGCAAGAACTGAATTATTGACCCATTAGTGTAACCACTTTTAAGAAATTCTATTAATGTATGCTACGACTAAAAGGATTCTGCTAAAATCATAGCTTATAAAGCTTATGTAGGATGACAGATGAAAATATTTTAAAATTTTCCCCTGATGAGGTGAAAAGGAACAAAAGCTTACACAGGGGAAAGACCTGAGTTACTGAATATTCAGATTTTTATGTTCTTGGGTTTTTGTTCCCTGAAATTCCTTGTATTTTGAGTGTCTTCTCTTTCAATCTATCCCTGTCCTGCATGTCCCTTCTCCTCAGTCTTTCTCACAGTATAATTTATTTTGAGAATGTCCTTTATGTCTTGAATTTGTTGCATGCAGAAACTAAGCATACAGAAACCTCTCCCTTTGTATCTGAGAGTGTATTATCCAACAAGAATATATGGTGGCAAACATTCCCTTACACTTCTCTTTAATTAGAAGTTTGATCAACATAGGACTCTAAAGAGGTTAATTGCAGCCAGCAGTTCCAGGTGTTCTTCTAGAACACTGAGCATCAGAGGTTCAAAGATTCGATGATTCATTTTTGCGTTTTTGAACTACCAGTTCTGCTTAATCATAGGGATTTTTTTCACTTTTTTTTTTCACTAAGACTTAATTAAGAATAAACCCTATTTTGGGTAGGTAATGAAGTAATTATATACAAATATTTTCATCTGAAAAGGAAAAAAAGAAGTTCTATCCCTTTCCTGATATTGAAAAGACAATTAGTGATATATAGTATTAATAATAAATACATATTTTTGACAATACATTTTTTCGGCAGTATGCTTGACTGGAAAGAGTGACCCAACACAACTAAATAATAAATCACACCTTCTAAACATTACACCTTCCACCCCTCCTACCCTCACATGAACACAAATGCACACATGAACTTTTTAAATTTAAAAATTATTCTGCATAACAGAACATAATCTATGATTGTCTTTCCTGGGACTTTTTCATTCCTACTCAAGACAGATATTGTAGGTCATTGTAGTCCTTGCTTTAGCACAAATTAGTATATATAATCACAGAAATATTTTCCCTAAGCACTAGTCAAATTAGGGCTCTTAAAAGCCTGCTCCTTGGGGCCAATGGATGGATTTCATCAGGTCCCATGGACTTGTGCATATTCAGGTTCTCAAGATGGTCTCAAACCAGATCCTCTCCTACAGTGGGCCCAAGGTCTCCATTCTCACAGTCCCTGTGTCTGCCTTCCAAGACTTAGGTGGTGTGGTCAGAGCCTTTGCCATTGAAAACCGAGGCAAAGAAGTAATTCAGAACCTCAACATTCTCCAAATCGAGAGTAGCCAGTTCTCCTGATAGCTTCTGGAGGGGGCCTATGTTGTCCCTAGTCTGTCTTTTATTCTCTATGTGCCTATAGAATCCATTCCTGTTATCTTTCAGATCCCTAGTTTCTTGTTAAAGAACTTGAATCTTCAAACAGCAAATTTGCTGGCACAGAAGTGATCTGTGATACGATACAGACAGATGGAACTGTAGAACCCCAGGGAAACAATGATCGTTATAGACAACATAAGAGTAGTCCAGGGAATATAAGTCACAAATAAGCATTGAAATTGCTGTTCTTAAAGGAGAAAAAAAGACAATTTTAAAAAAAGATTCCAGTGTCCTAACTTTACAGTAAAACCATTACTCTTATTTGTGGAAGCTGTCATTAAGTATAACAGAGAGATAGATTTCTAATATGCTGTCTTTTCTCCACAGACTATTTATATTTTGATCTTTGAGGCAGAATGCATTGTTTACTTGGTCAGAAGTAGAACTGGTAAAAATGTAGCTGTCTTATAATAAAGAAAACTCAAAAAAAATCACCAAAATTCATCTAGGCTTTTTAGATCTGCTTCTCTATTGCTCCATATTGCATATAGTTCACATCTGAATAAAGAGAGTGAAAAGTGAGTATAATAAGCCTCCAAAATTAGACTTTGCCAAAAGGACAGACTAAACAGTAAAACAAGATTGAATGCAAAGCATAATTTTTAATACTCTAGCTCAGATTCTAATGAATTCTAAATGTGTGAATGTAAATCCCAATTTAAGGAAGAAAAACTGAAACTTTTTTTTTCTTTGCTTTTACGATAATCCCTGCTTTCTGATAATGCTTTGATTAGAGTACCAACTGACTTAGGCTATAGTTCAATTTTTCAACACTGTTTGGAGCAGAAAATATTTAAGCTTCTGCCTCGCTCCTTCTCCAGGTACTTATTCCCATATTCCTCTTGCAGTTCAATGTTTCTTCAGTTGAACCCGTGAAACTTATTGGAAGACTCATAGGACTGTTAAAAACCCCACCATCAACAATTTTTTTTTCTTTTTCTTTTTCTTTTTCTTTTTCTTTTTTTTTTTTTTTCAGTAGAAACAACATTCTAAATTTACTTTCATTGACAAAGCTATTTTAGGAGATACAGTTTCCCAGTCTTGGGGAGGGAGGTGATTGTCAAACAAACAGAAGTATGGAATTTCCTCACTAAGTAGTTGTCTTACAAATGGCACTGGAAACAAACAAACTAAAGTATGTTTGGATTTGATTCTCCTTTTCTTTTAAGGTGTTTTATTTATATTTTGAGCCTGGACTGAAAAAGTCTTTCTTTTCAAGACAATTTTTCAAAATCAGAATATTTTCAGTAAGGAAAAATATTTGTGAGAAGTTGGAGTTTTCTGATGAAGACAACTTCATTGGTATATTCATCGTGAGCACTGTNCCTCCTTCTTCAATTTTTTTTTCTTTTTCTTTTTTTTTTTCTTTTTCTTTTTTTTTTTTTTTTCAGTAGAAACAACATTCTAAATTTACTTTCATTGACAAAGCTATTTTAGGAGATACAGTTTCCCAGTCTTGGGGAGGGAGGTGATTGTCAAACAAACAGAAGTATGGAATTTCCTCACTAAGTAGTTGTCTTACAAATGGCACTGGAAACAAACAAACTAAAGTATGTTTGGATTTGATTCTCCTTTTCTTTTAAGGTGTTTTATTTATATTTTGAGCCTGGACTGAAAAAGTCTTTCTTTTCAAGACAATTTTTCAAAATCAGAATATTTTCAGTAAGGAAAAATATTTGTGAGAAGTTGGAGTTTTCTGATGAAGACAACTTCATTGGTATATTCATCGTGAGCACTGTTGAACACTATTCAGAAATCATGTAGCATATTAAGGAAGGAAGTGGGTTGACTGGAGGTGCAAAACTACTTAAGAAAAATAAGCCTAAGAAGCAAACGGAGAGACAGGGACACATAGAACACAAAAATATGAAAACTTCTGAAACAGGCTGATGATGGATGAAAGGGTTATTGATTCAGTGTTATATGATCCAATAATTCTTAAAATACCAAATATCAGAATTGAGATTTGGTTTTACTCCTGTATGCTTTAAAGCATAATTCCCAAAAATAACCTCCATTCCCCACTGATTTAATTAAGTTTGACCTATATTTTATATATTAAGAAATTCAAATGAAGACTAAACATACTTGCTAAAATGGTTTTCCTAATCTACTCATACAGTACTAAAGGAATATTTAAATGGAGAATGAAGCTGTACTGTTAAAAGTATTTTTAGACTATAGTTGTAAAGTTCAAAGAAAAAACATCTTCAAAAAAAAAAAAGTAAACTGTACAAATTCAAAGAATATTACTTATTCACATGAGTTTTGGAGGAAAATATTCTCTGAAAAAAACAGGCATCCTAAAATCGCTGGCTACCTTGCAAATACATGGTAACAGTGTCCTTGTATGGAGGGTATTATTTGTTCTTACATGGAAACTGAGAAACACAACATCTGAAGAATGTGTTAAAATTATACATGGTTTACTGCCACATAACACAGACTGATTCAAATGAATTTGTAAAGTGAAATAGTTGGTTCTGAGGATCAAGAATCCACATTATATACATTTCAGAAATTCCTTTGGACCAGTTCTATCTTGGTTCTGTGCACCAAATACTCATGATCTGCACTCACTGAGAGTTTCTTAGTTTATTTGAAAAATACATGTTCCATTCTGAAAGCACTCTTAATTCTAAGTTGTGTGGAGTAGGAGGCGTAAGGAAGTGGGTATGACTGGAAGTTTTTTTCAAAAGCACACTAGGTCTAAAAGGCTAATGTAGAAGCATCTGTGAAGAGCACAGAGGGAAAGTAAGAGCTTCAAGCAGAGTTCAAGTCCAAAAAATAGGTTCTCTTTTCTGAGAAGTTATTCTGATTAAAAATGTTAATGCTTCATGTACTTTCTTGATGTCTTAGTTTCAGTGTTCATACTTTGAAGATTTGCTTTTTTACTTCCTATCAAACTCAATTCCAGTGACTCTGAATATTACAGAGTTACTAAACTGAATTTAACTCAAACTCCTATTAAACTCAATCTCAGGAGTGTCTGCAGTTACTTTCTGGGGCATCCTGCCATACGCCCCAGAGCTTATATAACTGTAGGTCAGCTGCATGTGGGACTGTGCTGCAATTTCCATTCCAATCACAGACCTAAGTTTTGTCTGTCTGGAAGCTGCTGTGTGGAAGATTGTTGGTATGTGCCCAAGTTGGGTATGGAATTGAGTGACAAGGCCCTGAGTGTACTGCTCCAGCTTAGGGGGTTTGGCTGCATGTGTCTGCTCAGACCTCATGCCATGGAGGAAAGCAGCACTGTCAAACTACTACTGTGGCTATTCTGTGCATGGGTGTAGTGAACTTACTGTAGAATTCTGAAGTGTACATAAGGAATAACAAAAAAATACATAAGATTGAGGAAGGCTTATCGTAGATCTTCAGCATTTTGGGGAAGTAAATTTCCCTTCACTGTTTTATTTTTTTTTTCTGCTCTTCCCCTTCTGTCCCCCTAGTTGTTTCTAGGAGTATTTCTTGAAAATCCTACAGTTTTCTTTGTTGTCCTAAATATAATCAGCCTTAATAATTTCTTTTTTTCTTTACGGTTTATAGGATAAGCTTTCATTTATACCTCTTCTATTCTTTATAAACCTTTCTTCACAAGACTAAATTCAACAAATCATCAGTTCACCTACCTTGTCTTAAAGGCTGTAAATTCATTAATAAATTGTTGCAACAAACAATTACAAATTAAGTCTTCAAAATAAAAGGACTAAAAGTATTTTGCCTTTAAATAATTGTTACCTTGTTGTTAATAATGATACAGCATACACAACTTCAAAGCATTCTGCAATTGCTAATTAAACCTCAAAAGACTTCTGTGAATTTTTTCTGCATTATTAATACTGTTATACAAGTTTTCTAGCTAAAGCTTTAAGGACTGGAATCATAATAGGGAGTTAGGCACAAGAGTCATTTCAGGCACCAAAATTAGTCAATATTGCTGTTCACTGAAGTCCCTTCCTGCCTTGCCTATGAAGTCTTTATCTGCTTAAATTTATGCTAGTAATTTTTCCAGATGCTGGCTCACCTTTGTCAGCAAAGGTAAGAAAGAGGGAGATGTTGCCTGTGCCACTACTCTGCCTGAAGTTACCAAGCTGAACTGATCGTTTATCATCTCCCTACCCTTTGAAATGTTAATAATTGATCTTAATTATCAACTCCTTCAATTCTGATTATTGTTCTAGGTTGTAATTTGAAGAACAGAGGAATAAATAAATGTTCTATTCATACAAGTTTAATCAGCCACTGCAAAGAGTTCTTAACACACTTTTAGGAGTATACATGGGTACAACTGCCTCAATCTGTCAGAGAGTCAAATCTCTGTGGTTTGATAAAAAGAGTTAGCTTCACTCTTTTTACCTGCTGGATAAGCACTCCAGCAACAATCAGATGACAGCAACTGTTAAAGTCGTAGAGTGAAACTACTTACCTTCTTACACAGTTAAGGTGCAAATTAATGAAGAGCAAGAACACTGGTCTCTTTCAATGCCCTAACTACTGAAGGAGATGATTATTTTAACAATCAACATATTCCTCCACTGAATACTTATTTCAGGAGTTCATTGTCTTCTACCATAATGCTTTCTTAGAGCTTCCGAAAATTTGGTGTTGCAGCAAATGAACCTTACAAAAATTAAGATCTGTGGTTCTACATTACATTCTGAGAAGATAAATTTCAAGTTACAGATGTTCAGGCATGAAGAATTGTATCAGAAGTCATCATTATGAGGTTTGTTCTAGTGACTGATAGGGATTTTAGAAGGTAACATTACAAAATGTTTTAGTTTGCTTGGATATTATCCTTATTAGAAAATCTAGACTTTTAGTCTAATGTTTTGAACCTTTTTGATATTTTGATCCCACATCAATCACTCAGGACCAGGGTACACAGGGTCATTGTAGATTGCATTATTGACACCTACATTAAACCAAGACAACAGGTTCAATAATGCAATCTGCACCTGGGTATGTGCTACTATAAATAGCACAGTGTTGTTAAAACCATTATTTAATTCAATATTATCATAACCATCGTCATAGAATGGTTTGGTTTAAAGAGACCTTAAAGATCACTTGGTTTCAACTCCCCCAGCCATGACCACGGACACTGTCCACTACACCAGGTTGCTCAATGCCCTGTCCAACTTGACCTGGAACACTTCCAGGGATGGGGCATCCACAACTTCTCTAGGCAATGTGCTCCAATATCTCACCATAGTAAAGAATTTCTTCCTAATATCTAACCTAAATCTACCCTTTTCCAGCTTGAAGCCATTATTCCTGGTTCTGTCATTACATGCCCTTGCAAAAAGTCTTCCAAGTCTATTCCTTTTCTTACCCATTTAATATTTCCTTAATAAGCTCTTTACAACTAATTCATTGCTGTGAAAAATACTACTTACTTTGTTTTTCTTGGCTAAGCATGTGAAAAAAACACTGCATGCAATTCTTACATATAATTCTGAAAAAAGGAAAGGGAACAAAACCATGGATCCAATTGTATTAAATTTCCTGAAGTTGAGAAAACTTTGGCTCAAGTAGTTTTTGATACACTGAGCAGAAGACAACTAAAGATCAAAATACTTTTTATCTCATATGCATGTCAATTATTTACTTCAGAAAACCCTTAGAGTTCTTAAAACTCAAAACAGCTCATATACGTTCAGATTATAATATACTAATAGTATATTATATTTCCTACTTCATAGAAAATCAGTTGTATGACTGCTAATCATCTGTTCCTTACATTCCCTTTTCCCACTAATATCTTTTACATGATCAGTATGAATGGTTTTTTGACTAAGACTGCTTTTCCGTAACGACATCTATGAATTCTTAATCTGAGGAGTATGAAATTCATAGGATGTGTAACTTCTATAGTCAACACTATATAGAACTGCAAGTATGGTGTTCATAAGTGCTTAGATTTTACTTGTATTCTAAGTAGATTATCATGCCAGCAGATAGAAATTGCACTGTCTACATAATTAAGGAGCAAGGGGCTTCCTCCTAAATCTGTTGTCCCCACCCAGAATCACTTTGCTGTTCTGCAGGGACATGATGAAGTACACTCGCACTGTGAACAACTGGCTGGTGCACTGGTAAAGAAAATATCTACTGGTGCTGCCAGGAAAAAGCGGTGGGTCATAGTAGTGGGGGACTCTGCTTTGAAAGGGATGGAAGCACCCATCTGTCAGCCTGACCCGGTCTCAAGGGAGGTGTGTTGCCTACCAGGGGCACAGATCAGGGATGTTGCAGAGAGGCTTCCTGCTCTAGTAAGTCCCACTGGCTATTACCCACTTCTAGTGATTCATGTGGGTACTAGGGATATAGATAGCAGTAGCCTGGAGAACATAAAGAAGGACTACAGAGTGGTTAGGGGCTCTGGAGCTGACATTGTCTTTTCATCAATTCTTCAAAATACACATGAGGACCCTAAAAAGACTAGGAGGATTGGTCAGGTCAATAATGGGTTAGAAGGGTCGTGCCATAGTCAGGGGTTTCGGTGTCTAGAGCATGGGACTAAATTTGAGAGGTCAGGTCTACTGGGGGCTGGTGGACCTGGTCTAACAACGAAGGGGAAGAGTGGTTTTGGTAGGAGGCTAGGCAGACTGGTCAAGGAAGCTTTAAACTAGGTGTGTTGGGGGAACGGGGGATCATTCCGTCACAACACTCCCAGTCAGTTGCCAGCACTTGTAATATATGCTCGGGGCAATGTACAGATATTCCAGCCTCTCCAGCCAACGAGCCAGATTCATTTGGAGGTCAACTCAGATGCCTCTATACAAGCATCCGTAGCATGGGGAACAACACGAGGAATTACAGATGTGTGCATGTCTACGGGGGTATGTTATAACAGGCATCACAGAAACATGATGGGATGGCTCCTATGACTGGAGTGTTGGAATGGAAGGTTACAGGCTTTTTAGAAAAGGCAGGCCTGGCAGGCGGGGAGGGGGAGTTGCCATTTATGTTAGGGATAGGCTGGAAACTATGGAACTCTCTCTGGGGACAGGTGAGCAGTGAACAGAGGGTTTGTGGGTCAGGGTTAAAAGGAGAACAGTGATGGGAGACATT
The DNA here is from genome assembly GCA_002631895.1 of Agapornis roseicollis. NCBI lineage: Eukaryota > Metazoa > Chordata > Aves > Psittaciformes > Psittacidae > Agapornis > Agapornis roseicollis. The sequence continues at coordinate 7,503 of NDXB01007358.1, read as the reverse complement.
ACTGTGGGGATCTGTTAAAGACTGCCTGATCAACAGGAATCTGTGAATGAAGCACTCTACAGACAGATAGGAACAGCCTCACACTCGCAGGCCCTTGTTCTCATGGGGGCCTTCAACCACCCAGACATCTGTTGGAGCAATGGCACAGCCCAGCACAAGCTATCCAGGAGGTTCCTCGATTGTGCAGAAGACAACATCCTTCTGCAAGTAATAGAGGAGCTGACAAGGAGAGGTGCCATGCTTGACCTCGTGCTCACCAATAGGGCAGCCTTGGATGCAGTGATCACAAGATGGTCGAATTCAAGATCCTCAGGACAGTGAGAAGAGCGTGCAGCAAACTCACTGGCCTGGACTTCAACAGGGCAGATTTGCTCTCTTCAGGAACCTGCATAGTAAGGTTCCATGGGATATAGCCCTAGAGAGCAGGGGGGCCCAAGACTGTTGGTTGATATTCAAGAATCACCTGCTACAAGCTCAGGAGTGTTGCATCCCAACTAGAAGGAAGCGCAGCAGGAGGGCCAGGAGACCTCCTTGGATGGATAAGGAGAAAAATTTGGAAAAAAAAAAAGAGGCTTATAAAAGGTGGAAGCAAGGACAGGTGGCCTGGGAAGAACACAGGGATGTTCTCAGGGAAATTAGGAACCAGCTGAGGAAAGCTAAGGCCCAGTTAGAATTAAACTTGGCTAGGGATGTTAAGGAATACAGGAAGGGAATCTAGAGGTATGTAGTGAATAAAAGGCAGACTAGGGACAACACGAGTGCTGTCTGGAAGCTATCAGGAGATCTGCCTACCCTGGGTTTGGAGAAGGCTGAGGTTCTTAATGACTTCTTTGCCTCATTCATCACTGGCAAATGCTCTGACCCCACCACCCAAGTCTTGGAAGGCAGACACGGGGATTGTGAGAATGAAGGACCACTGTAGGAGAGGATCTGGTTTGAGACCATCTTAAGAGCCTGAATGTGCACAAGTCATAGAATCATAGAATCATAGACTAGTTAGGGTTGGAAGGGACCTTAAGATCATCTAGTTCCAACCTCCCTGCCATAAGCAGGGACACCTCACACTAAACCATGTCACCCAAAGCTGCATCCAATCTGGCCTTGAACACCGCCAGGGATGGAGCACTCACAACTTCCCTGGCCAACCCATTCCAGCATCTCACCACCCTAACAGGAAAGAATTTCTTCCTTAGATCCAATCTAAACATCTGCTGTTTAAGTTTGAATCCATTACCCCTTGTCCTATCACTACAGTCCCTAATGAAGAGTCCCTTCCCAGCATTCCTATAGGCCCCCTTCAGGTACTGGAAGGCTGCTATGAGGTCTCCATGCAGTCTTCTCTTCCCCAGGCTGAACAGCCCCAACTCTCTCAGCCTGTCTTCATATGGGAGATGCTCCAGTCCCCTGATCATCCTCGTGGCCCTCCTCTGGACTTGTTCCAACACTTCCATGTCCTTTTTATGTTGAGGACACCAGAACTGCACTCAATACTCCAGGTGAGGTTTCACAAGAGCAGAGTAGAAGGGCAGAACCACTTCCTTTGACCTACTGGTCACGCTTCTTTTGATGCAGCCCAGGATGCGGTTGGCTTTCTGGGCTGCAAGCGCACACTGCAGCCGGCTCATGTTCATTTTCNCAGCCGGCTCATGCTCATTTTCTCATCAACCACCACCCCCAAGTCCTTCTCCACAGGGCTGCTCTGAATCTCCTCTTTGCCCAACCTGTAGCTGTGCCTGGGATTGCTCCCACCCAGGTGAAGGACCTTGCACTTGGCATGGTTAAACTTCATGTGGTTGGCATCAGCCCACCTCACAAGCATGTCAAGGTCCCTCTGGATGGCATTCCTTCCCTCCAGCGCATCCACCGAACCACACAGCTTGGTGTCATCGGCAAACTTGCTGAGGGCGCACTCAATCCCACTGTCCATGTCAGAGACAAAGATGTTAAACAGGACCAGTCCCAACACCGATCCCTGAGGGACACCACTCATCACTGCCTTCCAGCCGGACACTGAGCCGTTGACCACAACTCTTTGCGTGCGGCCATCCAACCAGTTCTTTATCCACTGAGTGGTCCACCTATCAAATTTTGATGTCTCTCCAATTTTGAGACAAGGATGTTGTGTGGGACAGTGTCGAACTCTTTGCACAAGTCCAGGTAGATGACATCAACTGCTCTACCCCTATCCATCATTTCCGTAGCCCCATTGTAGAAGGCCACCAAATTGGTCAGGCAGAATTTCCCCCCTAGTGAAGCCATGCTGGTTGTCCATGGGACCTGATGAAATCTATCTGCGGGTCCTGAAGGAGCTGGCAAATGAAGTTGCTAAGCCACTGGCCATCATATTTGAAAAATCATGGCAATCAGGTGAAGTTCCTGAAGACTGGAAAAAGGGAAATATAACCCCCATTTTCAAGAAGGGGAAAATGGATGACCCGGGGAACTACAGACCAGTCAAGTCTCACCTCTGTGCCTGGCAAAATCTTGGAACAGATTCTCCTGGAAGGCATGCTGAGGCACATAGTAATTTGTTAAACAAATACAGGGGTGGGAGAGACTGTGCCGTATAAAGTATGTAATGTAAATATGCTATGAGCTGTTTTCTTCAAACAAAATTGCTTTTCAACCTTCTCTGGATTTATCGTTCCAATTTAATTTGAGTATCTGACTAGAAACTAGAGAGATAATGCAATGCAAATATACTGATAAAATTACATAATGAAATCATGATATTTCAATAGCCTAATAAGTCATTTTGGGGAAAAATGATCAATCTTGCCCATGTTCATTAAAACTATTGGTAAAACCCCTAAAAGTATGATAGAAATTTTTAATTTTTTCTGAATTGAAAAATTTAATGCTAAAGAGATTAAACTGTTGAACCTGCCTTTTCTGATACACACTGCCAGGAGGAAAATTCTGCTCTAGGCAGAGTAATATATCTCATGGGAAGAAGGTACTGTATGCTTTGCCTCAATTTCTAAAACATGCGTTTTTAATATGCTGCTGAAGGGTAAAATATGTTTCCCAGTAGAACATGACATGATTCTCCTTACTTTATTTTATGGTTCCAATCTTGTGTTTCATAGACTGTTCAGAATGGAGCCATGTAGAAATTTATGGCTTCACTCACCTGTAATTCTAATAAACTAGCTAGGTGAAGCGATTCATCCAAGCATGAATAAATATGAAATATAGAAGAATCTTTGTAAGAAATAAGTGGTATAAACATATACTTGTTGACTTCACAGTATCATTGGTATATACCTGTAATAAATGTATTAACTAGTCTATAAAAGCACCATAATATCACAATATTGCTGCTATCATAATTTGGCAGGTTTGTTTGTTTTTTTTTTTTTTTA
>NDXB01007357.1:100939-159952 GCA_002631895.1 Agapornis roseicollis | reverse complement strand
CTGTGAGGGTGCTGAGGCGCTGGCGCAGGGTGCCCAGAGAAGCTGTGGCTGCCCCATCCCTGGAAGAATTAGATCATCTTTAAGGTCCCTTCTGACCCAAGCCAATCTGTGATTCTATGATAATGCAATCTCCTGCCTGGCCAGACATGAGATGGAAAAAGAGGTTTTCTGCCCTTCCATGTCCTCTGCCCAGCTGAAAAAGAGCTGAAAAACCCAGTAGAGAGGTAAAATTCTCTTTGTCTTTGCTTTCAGCCCCAGGTTAAGTCTGCCTCAAGCTCCAGGCCTGGACAGAGCCTGGCCTTACCTGGATTGACCACAAGGACTGGATGGCTCCCTCTGGTGCATATGTCTCTGGAGGTGGAAGGGCTGGCAAGGAGGCAGCTCAGCAAACTAAAGTTTGGACATTTAAAGTGATGGACATTCGACAGGCATTTCTAAATGGATTTCTGAGCCACAATTTCCTTTGAGTCATGCCTGCACCTCTCTGTAAAGCTCTGTGGGCCCTGCACCATGCTCTGAGGACAGTTTGACCTGGGGTCTGGACAACAGGATTAAGCACTGGATCAGCAGAAAAATGACTGCAGATCCTCATTAGTGCTTGCTATTGGAGAGTTATTGCTCCTGCAGAATGCCCGTTTCCCTGAGCCACACTGTGCAGTGTCAATGCCTTTGCCGGATTTAATGGTCCAATTATCACAGGCTGTGTCACCTCCTCCTCATTCTGCATGCTGAGACCTGCTCCCCTGCCTTCATTCCCTCTCCTGTTTTGCTAGCAGGTAAACACACCTTTGCTGTTGCTTCATGGGTAGTCTTCTTTTCAACTTCTTCCATGCCTGGGCTGGTGGGGACTGGGAGATACAGGCAGTGGAAAAGGCAGTCTGTGGTCCGGGAACTCACCCTAAGGATGCCTCCTTGGGAGTGGGTCTTCTAAGGTTTTACTTAGCGCAAACCTCATCGGAAGTCCTCGTTAGGGGTGATGTCGTGGCAAGCTCTCCTCCCAAACATCGCAGTGGGCCACTGTCCTGGGCTCCAACTGCTCCAGCCTCTGCCACATGCTTCCTGCTCCGCTCCCCAGGCTTCACTCAAGAGCAAGACGCTTGGCTGGGAGGTCCAAGGAAAAGAAGACTGACAGGGCACTGCCAGACAAGAAACTGCTTCCACTTCTACCTGAAGAACCCAGGAAGGGAGAGGGACAAGCTGGGGTGGTGGGGAAGGGGCTAAACTCCTCTTCTGTTCTCCTAGGAGCAGCCTGTGGCAAGTCATACAGGACATATCCTGACCACGGTATCCATGAACATCAGCTCCTTTCCAGGACATCAAAAGAGCCATGTAACAAAGAGCATGAGGGAGTTTCACTCCAGGATCAGATGTTTATGTGGATAAGAACAGCACCCACAGTGACAGTAGCTCAAATGAAAATCAACACAACAGCTTTGATTGTCCTGCTCCAGGGGATGAGCTGCTGCTGGGGTCAGGGGAAGCTCCCCTAATAGGGTTTTACTGCACAATTGTGGGTGTTATGGGATTTTTATGCCTTCCTTTAAGGCATCTGGCCTTGGCTTCTAGTGGAGACAGGAGGCTGGGCTGGAAGCACTACTGGTCTGTTCAGCTCAAACAGGTTTTGTGTCCTAATACAAAATTAATGGTAGTCTCAGTGAGCTCCACGCAGCAAAGCTGCCTGCTCCGTGTGCTGCAGCCAGCACAGCAACACTCCTGGATCGACCCAACCCTCACACCCTACCCCAAACACAGGCACCCCACACTCCCTGGGGATCAGCACATTGAAGCTGCAGCCCTGAGCTCCACAGGAGATGCCTCATCCTCCTCTGCTGGGGATACCAGCGCCACAAATCTCTCCAGCAGCAGCTGTAATGCAGATGGGCTGCAGGTACCTGCATCCTCTTCAGCAGCCTCTCTCACTGACAGGAGGGCTGTGGAAGCAGAAAGTGCTGTCTCAGGATCCACTCTGCAGTCCCTTCTGCTTGTATGAACACCACCTCATCCATCAGTCAGATAGCCAGACAGAGCCACCCATCTTCACTTGAGGACCCCTTTAATCTGCCAACACTTAGATTAAGGCTCATGACCAGCCAGTGAACTGGTCAGGACCTTTTTACCAAGCCACAGGCACGCTGTCCTGGCTCACCCCCAGCACAGGGCTGGAGATGGGAGAAGTGCTTGCTCTGACCATGACTTTCACAGCAGGACTCCTCTGAAAGGACACTGTGCCCTCAGTGACTGGAGCAGGAGGTTTTGTTGAGCTGACCAGTCTGGTGTCTAAGTGGAAAGCGAGTTCTGCAGTTGCAGTGTGTGCAGCTGACCTGTGGCTTGGCCTAAGGGAGTCATTGGCACTGCTGGGAAGCCTGACCCAGAGTCCAATGTTTCCAGGCCCATCTCTGTGCTCCTGTGTCTCTGCTGTTGCCAGCCCAGTGCTGGAGATGGCAAGATGTGAACTGCTTTTGCAGAGGCAGAAGGGGATCACTGCTGCCATGTGCTGAGGGCTGTAACCCCTCCTCAGCACCTGTGGCAAGGGTTGGTTTTAGCAGCAGCTGCCTCCAGGCAGTGGAGCTCCAGAACCCTCTTCCCTTGGTCTTTGTGTCCAGCCGGAAAACTGCAACAAATTCCATCTTCCTCCTTCCACCACGTCCTCCCAACCCCCTCTCCATCCCACTGAAGGCTGCCACAGAGCTACTCTGCCTCCTCCATGCCACTGCCATTCCCACAATGGAATGCCACAGCGCTTTCCTGCATTCCCTGCCCACCCTGGCCCACTGGCAGAGCCAGGCTCCCCATGCCTGGGCACACAGACTGGCTGGATGTGGTCCTCAGGCCTGTGTTCTGACACCTCTACCCAGTGGTCAGATTGAGCTGGAGTCAGTCAAAGTGCACAAGCACGACTAGGGGAGAGCTGGGACTGACAGACGTGCTCACTACATATGCTGAATTGCCTTAAAGGATGGTACAAGCACCCCATAAAGTGAATAACGGCACAGGACCACCTCATGGGGGGAACTTTCACCCTGACCCCAGCTGGCAAACAGCTTATTTCACTAGGAAAAAAAGACTAAACCACCAGAACCTGACTCTGAAACCACAACCATCTTTTGGTGGTACTTAGTGGACCTAAGACCTCAGTGACAAACTGACCACACAGAACGATGAGGTGGAGAACAAGAGCCAAAGCCCTTATTCCCATCCTGCAACACTGCACACTACTGCAGTCCCTGGATTGCTCCTCTCTAATCTGAGCTCTTCTTTCCTACCCTGGCTCTATCTACCATGGGGAACAATATCCTTACTCATAGAGGGATGTTGACCAAATCTTAAAGCAGATGTAATAACCCTGTCTCAGCTGACACTCTGATCGATGCTTCTCATGCAAAATTATGCTTTCTGTGACTAATAAATATTGATCTTTCTTGTTCCTCTGTAGCACTGCCATAAAGAGGGACTTAAAGATCAGCCAGCACTGAGCATCCTCCAGCAGTTTCCAGCCCCGACCTTCCCTACAGCCACCCAGCAGTACCCCTGTGCATTTGCCCTTATGTCTGAGCCCATCCAACACTGATTGCCAGAGCATGAGGCCTGATGACGAGGAGGGCACACCATCCCTGCGAACATCCACCTCCCTTGGTTCTTCTGTCCTCTGAACGGTCACAGGGCTTCCTAGGGAGAAGTGGAAGTTCAATGGAATCAGAGTGAGTGCTGGAAGGGAGGAGCAGGGCCATGGCCTGTGTGCATTTAGGATAACAGGAGAAGCTGGGCCAAGCCCAGCAGGAATTGAAACATTTACAACTGCTTGGCGATGGAATGGTGTAAGTATTAACGGGCATGGTCAGACTGTTTCAATCTCCTTAAATCAAAGCTATGGAGCTCAATAGCAAGCGCCTGGTGACCAGCTTTGCTGGACACAAGGTGTCCATTCAGCCCTGCTGAAAGGCTGAGGGGTCAAGCACTGCTCTGTATTTTACACCCATTTGTCCCTCTCAGCACCACACTTTGCTTTCTGGAGGCTGCTCAGCCAGGCAGGGACCTGCCGTGCCTTTGGTGACCTGTGCCTGCGTCTCAGTGGTGCTCAGGGCAGCCCAAGACTCGAGCTCCTGCCCCGCTCCCCATCCTTCAGCACAGACCTTGCTTTCACCAGCAGTTCCCATGTGCCCTTTCCCCATGCACCTGAATGCTGAGAGTGCTTTTAAGGCAAAAAACTTACTGCCTCTGGACTATGGTGCTTAAACCATGACAGCATCTCCCCCAGGCTGTGACTGGGGTCACTGGAGAGCTCCCCCAGGCCTCAGACTCTCCCCTTCCCCATGCCCCTCCTGGGAGAACTGGAGAGGCAAAGGGCTGCTGCTCCAGCAGGCTTGCAGGAGTGGGAGTTGAAGAATCAATGAAGCTCTGAAAGCCAGTGGGGAAAGTCATTCTGCACATTCCTGACACCAGGAATAAATGATTCAGTGGGAAAGGGGAAAAAAAATACACCCATCCTCAAATGAGGCTGGAATTACCCACTGGAGAGATATTTCATCTTGAGAAATTGTGTTTGCCGCAGCGTTCATCTCACTGAGCCACAGCAAGGCTGTAATACCCAGCAAAAGGTCAGACCTAAATGGGACTTGTTCCAGCCTGCACACACACAAACACACACACACATACACATACACACACTGAGCTCCCAGCCCCTCACATGGGGCAGGTTGGGAGGGAGCACCAAACCCAGCTCAGAAACACCTCCAGTGCCTCACAGCACCCCAGGTACTCACAGGACTCTGAGTGGCTCCAGACCATCAACCCTTCCCACGCCAAGGAATCCTCCTCCCCAGGTAATAACAGTCAACCTCCCTATTAATTAGGCAACACTTGCCAGCCTGCTCCCAGCTCTGCCTTTGGAATCTCTCATCACACTGGGCCTGGAGGTGGAACCCGCAGGGCTCAGTGCACAGGAGCTGCTCTGGACACATGCTGCACTCACAGCCCTGCCTTCTGGTGGAGGGTGCCTGGAGCTCCAGAGGCTTTGCCATTCTCCTTCTGCCTCCTCTTGTGCTCAGTCCCTTTGGAAGCAGGATGGGTCCAAAGGAACAGCCCTGCCTGCTTGGCTGTCTTGAGCAGACTGAATCTGGGCTGAAGGCTGGGACCTTCCAGATGTTTGCACTCCAGGGACCTCACTGAGCAAAGCACAGGTTTATCCTAGAGGAAGGTGGGATTTCAGGGCACTCGAGGGCTCTCAGCTCCTCGTTTGAAGACACCAGTGCTTGAAATAGCTTTTGTGAGCAGAACCACAGAGTCTCTGTGGCAGTGCCTGGTTCGGCCCTGACCTTCCCCTCTCACCTCCTGCCCCACTGATGCTGCCAGCTCTGAGGAACCCCAGACTGCTCCCATAAGGAAAATGTTTTATAAGGATCACATTTGGGTCTGCTTGAGGGTATCTGAATCCCGGAGTCCAGGCTGGTCCTGTGGGGCTATGTGAGCACTCTCCTCATTCCCATCTGTCTCATGGCCACACTGTTCTTCCCACTTGAGCTTTGGTACTGGTGCTGTCTCCATCCATCCACTCATCTGCTCAGCTTCTCCTCAGGAATTTGTACTCTTCCTCATTCCCCTGGACACGGCTCTGCTTCCTGGAGTTTAGCATCCCTATGCCAGGCCACAGCAGAGTTCCAGGGATGAATCAGGCATGGAGGAGGTGGAGGGAAGGCAGTTTCCCAGGGAGCTTTCTGCCTCCTTTTAACCATAGAATCATAGAATAGTTTGGGTTGGAAAGTAAGATCATCNAGTTTAGCATCCCTATGCCAGGCCACAGCAGAGTTCCAGGGATGAATCAGGCATGGAGGAGGTGGAGGGAAGGCAGTTTCCCAGGGAGCTTTCTGCCTCCTTTTAACCATAGAATCATAGAATAGTTTGGGTTGGAAAGGACCTTAAGATCATCCAGTTCCAACCCCCCTGCCATAAGCAGCAACACCTCACACTAAACCGTGCCACTCAAGGCTTCATCCAACCTGGCCTTGAACACTGCCAGGGATGGAGCACTCACAACTTCCCTGGGCAACCCATTCCAGTGTCTCACCACCCTCACAGGAAAGAATTTCTTCCTTATATCCAATCTAAACCTCCCCTGTTTCAGTTTGAACTCATTACCCCTTGTCCTGTCACTGCAGTTTCTAATGAAGAACCCCTCCCCAGCATCCCTATAGGTCCCCTTCAGATACTGGAAGGCTGCTATGAGATCAATGACAAAGGTGAGAGTCCAAGAGAAGAAAGGTGTGAACTGAGCTCTTCCTGTAACATCTACTGACCTCCCAAGAGGGAGCAATACAGGTCAGTGAGCTGAGCAGAGGGGGTTTTACCCAAAGCAGAGCTGAAAACCTCTTTGAACTCTGGGCTTTACAGCAAACCTGGTCCCAAGCTACAGGCAAACTCCAGAGCCAGAAAAGCTCTCCTGACAGCCCTGTGCCTTCTACCTTCCATCTCAGTTGTTCATCACAACCTAAAGCTCTCCTGCTTTCCTGTTCAGGACCACATTAAGCTCAGCCAAGGCACCTCCATCCTGCCCAGCAATTCCAGCTGCCCCTTCAGCCCTTCCTGATGGATGAGCTGCCATCCATGATGGGCAACAGGCTGGTTTCTGTGCTGATGTGGACGCACATCCATTGGGGAATCACCTGAAACTACCACCCTTGTTCTCACGTGTGACTGGAGCCCAATTTCACTATGTACAGAGAGATCAGATTCTGCTCAGGTTAACACCAGAGAGGTTTTTGTTCAAATATTTACAGTTAAAGCTCACCAGAAAGTCAACAGGATTCTGCTGGACAGCCCTCAGCTAACCCCATCCCCCAGAGGAAACCAGGGGGGTTATGTGGTATTTAAAACATGCAGAGACATCCAAAATCCAGCCTCCTGCCTGTCCCCAGGCCAGGCTGGGTCCATGCTGTCCATCCATGGCTCTGAGGGAAGCAGGAGGAACTTAATGGCTTTTCCTTCCTAATAACAGTGACCATGTGGACATGGCCAGAGAAGGTGACCAGCCCCTCACCCAGCCACACCAACAGAGGAGGAGGAGACCATCTCTGAACAGCAACCAGCAGCCACATACTTGGCAAGCCAATGCTATGGAAAATGGGGTCAGATTGCTTCTCCCCATGTTTGGCTTTGTCTTTGAGCTGTTTGTGTCTCCTGGAAGCAAGTCCTGCCTGGCAACAACCCCAGGTGTCAATCAGAGCTCTCGTCCTTTCTAGTCAGGATGTTTAAATTCAAGACTCAAACTTGTGGTTGGCAGGGAACGCGGCAAACAAACAACCAAGTGATCTGCTGTGAGTCCCTGACAGCCCAGCACAGGGCAGCAGGCAACAGTTACCCCTCCTGGGGGCCTGAGGAACATCCTCCCTCACCCAGCAGCTCCTCACTGCTTCTAAATGTTCCTGTTGCTGCTCCCCCCTCACCCCAGACCCTCTTTTTGGGACATCAGCCTCTGTTTCAAGCTCCCCTCATCCATACCTGTGACTGTTCATGGCTTCAGAGTGTGCCCCTGTGGTTTAAAGGTTATCTAGGAGTTAAGTCCAGCTCAAGCTGGACAAAGCTGCTGTGGCAGATGCAGAAGCTGAGGTAGAAATCACCCTCTCCCTTCTCTGCTCCTTTGCAAAAGTCAAAGGGTGCTGGAGGGAAGCCAACCTCCTCCTGCTGAACAGGCTGAACCCCTGCGTGCGAGCTCTGAAGGGAGAGCAGACATCTACAGATGTTACTCCCATGGGATGAGGCCAAGTTGATTTAACAGCCTCCTTCCCCTGCCTGGGGATTCAGCTTCCCCTGGGGAGCCAGGGACCATGCTCAGAGACCTTTCAACTGGGCAGCACTTTCAGACACGAAGCTCCTGTCTTTGAAGGCTTCTCATGTACCTCCCAAATGCCCTGGCCATTGGCTCAGCAAGCCTCCTGCTGGCACGCACATCCTGAACCTCCATCCCATTGCCTTGCCTTGCTGCTGATACAACAGCATTGCCACGCAGCCATAGTGCATGTGTGACCCTGGTGTGATCCCCTGAATCCCCATGCTCACAGGGAATGCAGGAATGAGTGTGCACAGCCCCGTCCTCCCAGTTGTCACCATCTCCCCTTCTGAAAATGCAGCCACAGACCCACAGCTGGCAGGTCAGTGTTCCCCCTGTGCTGCTGGAGAAGGGAAGGCCGGGGTGGGAATGCAGACAATGTCCTAAACAAATCTGCTGTTTACAAAGTCCCTGTAAACAGTTTACATTGCTAGGGAGAAACCAGGGAGGAACAGCAGCTGGAGCGTGCTCCTCTCACTGCTCCTGTGGGAGTGGAGCTGATGCGCATCTGCAAAGGGTGCACACACAGGAAAGAAACCAGAAGGCAGCAAAACCCCAGCAGCAGGGGCTGCCACAGGACCTCTGGCCACCTCACACTGCCTCCTGAGCACACCCCGAGGCAGGCGGCACGTCCCTGCGGGGCAAAGCAGCATAGCGGGGTCAGCTGCACAGGGAGGCCAGCCTCAGGCTCCAGAAGGGTGGCGATGCTGCTGGCTGAGCTGGCTCCTGCTGCCCAAGGAAGCAGACCTGAAGGAGCCAGCCCTGAATCTCCCCTGGGCTCTGCAATGTATATGAAGTGTCTCGTGACTCTCAGCCCATGAAAAAGTTCTGTGTGGCTCACAGAGGCCGGCCTCCTGCTGTATTATATACATGTATTTAAAAGTGGTTAAAAACAGGGCCCCAGAAATACCAGCAAGAACATTTTGAAGTCCTGGCACAAAATAAAAGCCTCAGTGTACCTCTAATCTACCCTGCTTCCTGTCCATGGAAGCCTCTTTGAAGTGCCTGTGCATACCCAGTGTGTCAGTGCAGCCCACTGAGTTCAGCTGAACCTCCCCTGGCTCCAGAACAGCCCTGGGGTGCTGATGCAGTGAGCCAGGCTGGGGGCTGAATGCAGGGCCTGAAAGGCTTTGGTGGAAGAAATAGAAGGGTTAAAAGGAAAGCAGAGCCTTTATCAGCCTCCCTCAGCCCTGCTCACAGTAGAAAGGGTTCCTTATGTTACTTGAATGGCTGAGCAGGAGGTGAGAAAATGCAGCCTTTGCTCAAGGAAGGTGGTAAGTGCTCTGAGCCCACAAACAGTGTCAGAGAGGGGCACTGGGGTTGGGCAAGCAGCTGCAACAGCAGGGACAATGAAAACATGCTCTCTAGACATGAGACAGCAATGCTGATCCAGTAGTTGGAAAGGAACACAGGTACAATAATGAATACATAAAAAAGCAAGTGGGCAAACTCACCCATTTGGTGTTGAAGGGCAGGCAGAGAGGCAAGGAGACCACATTGCTCCAGCTGCAAGGGGTAAGTGATGTTCATCCACATTCACTCTTGATTGTATCACCAGGAGAAGTCCTCTCAGAGCCAGTCCTGCCTTTGTTCTCCAGTCAGTCAGTCTTCCAGGCCCCCAGTTGTGTCTCTTTCCTGACCAGGAATAGGAGGGAGAGGTCTCCCTGCAGAGCTGCCCATCTCAGCCAGCAGGAATGCCAGAGGCATCTGCAGGACCTCTCACAGACTGGACTGAAAGCTAAAAATGGGGGGAACAAACCAACAACCAAGCAACCATTCCCAGCTAACACTGGGTTGTCAGGTTCCCTGCTGAAGCAAAAAAATAACCCAATCCAAAGATGTTTTCCAGAGTCAACCACTCACCCAAAAGCAAATGTGCTTGGGTTTGGATTCAGAAGCTTTTGTGCAGCTCAAAGCAGTCATCCAGCTGAACTTCTGAATGAGAATGGCTCTTCCAAATGAGAGCTTGAGCAATGCTGGATTTAAAGCAGTCAGAAACGACTGAAGCTCTGATCCCACTCAAGTTCTGGGTGGTTTGCCCAGGAGTTTGCAAATATGTTTGCTTGGCCCCACACAGCTGAGTAACAGTGACAATGCACCTTCCGATTCAAGTCCTTTCAGAGCCATGGGGATACCCCAGTGATCCCAAAACCTTGAGAATCCCCCTGTAGAGGTGGTTAGGGACAATTTGAAATAGGTGCCAGCATCCTTCAGCTTCCTTCTGGTGCCCCAGTGGGCAGTGGTGAGTGACAGGGTGCCTCTCCCAGCAGTGCCACCTTACCTCCACACCCATCACTTCACTGCAAGGTGGGCAGCAAAGCCGCTGGAGCTTCTGCTTGTGAGTGTTGGGGCTCTGATTCTATGATAAGCCTCTAAACATTGGAAAGTGAAGCAGTTCTCCTTTCCAAAAAGCATTCATGCTCCCCCCTTGTACCCATATGGGCTTGTTATGTTAAGGCTGATTATAAAACCTGCTTGGAGCAGCCCAACACAACCTTTGTTTCTGAAAGGGTGCTGAACATGGCTTGTCTTTGTCCATGCTCAGGGTGAGGCTCTGTTAGCACCAGTTCTGCAGCTCTTACTGCTGACAACCACTGTCCAAAAGGAGTCTTTTCTTCAGGATGCTGGGATGGATGTAAAACAACAGCCCTGACCACTCACATTCATTTGCAAAGGCTTTGGACAAGAACTCCAGTTGCTAGCCCAAAAGTCTCATGCATTTTCCACGTCAATTGTAATTGTTGGTACCATGGATCAGTTCTCTAGAATCAGCTCTAGAATCAGCTGCCTCCCAGAGCACAGGCATGTGAAGCACCTCTGGTGGGATCAGCCTGCCCAAAGGATCCCACGGGCAAAGGTGGAGAGACAGTACAGCAAATATATCTATCACAAACACTTATGCCTGATGCAACAAGCTGATCAGAAAGCACGAGTGTCCTGTTAATGCCAAAGGTCTCCCAGGTCTGTTAAGCATCAATTCCCTTCCTGTTCTCAGGAGTTTTATTACTCTGAACCATTAAAACACTGCCAAGATGGCCATGAATTACACCACACATTTTCTAAGCATGAAGCTCCAGTCCCGTATGTTTGGCGATACACCAAAACCATCCCCTGTATTGCTTTTACAGCCATCTACCCAGACCAGGCCTGTACCTGCAGCCTCCTCCTGCACCTCTGAGGGGCATCGCCATCCTTCTCTGTTGATCAAGAGGAGACTGACCCAGAAATGCCCTGCCAAGACAAACAGGAGATTCTGCACTGGGATGGCTGGGATATGGCCTGTCCTGCTGAGGGCTGCTGAGGTGGCATTGGCATTGATCACTGCCTGTTTGCCCTTCTATAGTGCCCTCCCTGGCTTGCCAGAGAGGAGGGGGGGGGCTGTCCTCACCCTGGCACCTCCTCACCAAGTAGTCTGTGCAGACAATCCTCCCTTACACTCACAGTCATGTTCAGGAATTCCTCTTGCAATTCCTTCCTCGTCATCCGCAAACAGCATTCCTGTGCAGAGGACCTTGGGAAGCACAGCACTGCAGATTAAGGGCCAAATTTAGCCTACAAAGGGAGGCATGGCAGGTGACCTGTGCTGCACAAGAGCTGCTCTGGGACAAAACCCCCACCAAGCTCCAGAGGGAACAGCAGCTCCCAAGTAAAACCCAAGTAATAAGGGGATCTTAGGGGGAAAGATTAATCATTATTGGCAGCGAGATTGTGCAAGTCTAACAAAAGCCAAAGGGGTTTTATTACACTCCAAGTGCAGCTGGGAAGTCCCCGTTAGCTGGGAATCATTAAACCTATTGCAAGAATAAATTCTCTTTCAACCAAACCATAAAATGGGAGTAAAATCCTCTTAAGCCACTGACAGCTCCTAATGGAACACACTTCTTTTTTCTTTTCTTTTTCCCCAAACAATAAAATAACTCCTAAAATTGCTGCAGATTATGAAGTGAATAGATTAGGCTCCAAAACGGGCACTATTTACTCAAGGAAAACCTGCTTCATTTAATACGTGCCTCAATTAATTTTTAAGTTTGGGATTAGAACTGAACAGACTAATGACATTTCCTGATTGTGCATACAGGGATTTGTGATCCCTGCCTGCCCACAGTTCAGGCAGGAGTAGAAGCACGTAGGAAAACTTTCCCTTGCTAACCCCCAGGTAGCACAGGGCTGCTGCACGTGCCACTAATGCAAGCCTGGAAGGCAGAAGGTGAAGCCAAGGTCCCTCCTCACAGCTGGTCATTACATCTCCCAAAGCAGGAGGTGACTACTTATCTTAGGAAATATGAGAAATATTATAGAAAATGGAAGTTATTTCCTTTATGAGCATGGGGACAGAAAACCAAAGGGAAAAGCGAGATGAACTTGTGCTTCACTTCTTCAACATGCAAGGGAGATCAGAACCACAGATGGGTTTGGGTGGAAGGGACCTTCCAACCTCTGCCACGGGCAGGGACCTCTTCCACTGGAGCAGCTTGCTCCAAGCCCCTGTGCCCAACCTGGCCTTGAACAATGCCACGGATGGGGCAGCCACAGCTTCTCTGGGCACCCTGCGCCAGCGCCTCAGCACCCTCACAGGGAAGAGCTTCTGCCTAAGAGCTCAGCTCAGTCTCCCCTGTTCCGGCAGGTTCAAGCCATTGCCCTTGGCCTGTCCCTACAGGCCCTTGTCCCAAGCCCCTCTCCAGCTTTCCTGCAGCCCCTTTAGGCACTGGAGCTGCTCTCAGGTCTCCCCTTCAGGAGCCTTCTCTTGTCCAGGCTGCCCCAGCCCAGCTCTCTCAGCCTGGCTCCAGAACAGAGCTGCTCCAGCCCCCGGAGCATCTGCTGTCAGAGCAGGCTTTGATCCATCTGCCAGACCTGGGATGGATGAAGAGTTCAGCAGCTCCCTGCAAAGGTCTATGAGTTTGCTCTGAACAAAGACCTCAGCTGGACACTCTGGTTCCAAAGCTGAAGCACAGATAACTGCTCTTCTTACACAGGAGCACAGCTGGCTGGGGCTCTCAGTCCAAGAGCTCTTAACAGCAATGTGATTTAGCAACAGCTCTTAGGGCAAGCTTGGTGTACTCCCCCTCTCTGCCAGACAGCAGGAGATGCAGGAGAGAAGCAGAAGGCCGAGCTCCAGCATTCACACTGGCTCTGGACACCCAGGTGGGAAAATAAACATGAACATCACTTCTCTGGGGCAGGCAGTGCAAGGAGACAGCTGTGTCCTGTACTCAGGAAGCTCCTTGCACAGCCAGGCACCTTATCCTCGAAGCCCTCCACTCTTGAGAAGAGCATCATCTTCTCATTTTAATCTACAAGCCGTTACTTATGTTAGACCCAATTCCCCAGCCCTCGCTGTGGTTCTGCCTGCTCAGGACTTGGTAGGGAAGTTGAGTGGTGCTCACATGGTATCTGTAAAGCAAAACTTGTATGTTCTGAGAGAAAGAGCTTCAAAGCTCTTTGTCCATAACAAAACTCAGCCACCTCTGCAGGTCTGGGTACAGTGAATTTTGTGGACAAGGCAATCTGTCCTTCTCAGCCTTCCTCTGCTGCTCTCCCCTTCCTTCCTCTCTCCCTCCAGAGGGAGAGTTTGATGCTCAGAACTTTCAGGCCCCTGAAAAGTTCCTTGATGTAGACTTGGCCTCTGCACAGCGGGTGTGAATCCAGTGACAAACATCTGTCTCTACAGGAGTCATCCACTGCCCAACAGCTGCGAATCACTGCCCTTGCACTGCCTTCCTCCTTGCTTATCTGTTTCGAAAGCTGCTCCTCAAGGCTGAGCTGAGATCTCTACAAACCATGCTCAGCAAGTGCTGTCCGCAGCCACTCGCTCACCCCATCACTTGCACAACACATGGATGAGGATTCCCAGAGCAGCTCCACACCCCACTGACACTGTTCAAGAGCAGGAGGTGTCTCACCATGAGGGTCTGGAAAGAACAACATGGCCATTGGCTTGTGATACCCTGTTCCTTGTCCCCTGCTACCAGAAGAACAGGCTGCATAAAAAGCAGGAAGAAGAGAAATGTTTGATTAAAAAGCTTCCTGCCTGGAAGCAATTCTGATCCTCGCTCAGACTCAGCCCCTAGAGTATACACTTCAATGTATGTATAAAGTCTTCTGGGGAGGGAGATGAGAATGCATAAGGGGTTTATATTTGATACAGACCTTGCTGGCATGTCAGAGCTCTGCTGCTCGTGTTTTCAAGACAGGAACCTTGGTAACAAGTGCAGGTGAGTGCAGCAGGCTCTCCGCCTCAGTTACTGGTGCAGGTCTGTTGTATATTGTGCAGAAGTGTCAGAAGGGACAAAAACAAGAGAGAGAGAAGTGGATTTAATACTTAAATCTTCCTTAAAGTGAAAATGTGGAAGGTCAGGCGGCAGCAACAGTGACGGTGAGGAGTATTTGAGACCCAAATGGCATCTAAATCCAGGTGAGAAAGAGGCAGTCTGCAGCACCAGCAGGATCACAGAGCCCATCAGAAATAGCCACTCATCATGAGTTAGGAGCAAGCAAAGTCTGGAGCATGTCAGAAAACAAGAAGTCACCAGGAGTACGGACAAACCTTACAAGACAGCTGCAATTCTGCAGGCCTGAGGAGTCACATTGTGATCAAAGAGCCACATAGGCACAAAAGGGAACAGCATGGAAACCAGAATTGTTCTCCTAGCAGCAAACAGAGGTGAATTACAGCACAACAGATCCTTCCCAAATCACCCTCCAGGTCCCCAAAGCAATTGATGGAGGACTGCACACGTGATGCTGACTGACAAGCCTGCAAGATTGTCTGTGGGAAAGGAACAAGAGGGGTAATTTTATTGTCATGTACCACAGGGGGGTGTAAGTAAAATCACAGCATGAGAAAATGACAGTGTATCTGTCTTAGGTCATTTACATGCCTGGATAATCTGTGGGAGGAGAGCCAAAGCTGCTACATTTGACAGAGGCAACACAACAGTGATGTGCCTGGGAAACAGAAGCTTACACAGAAGATTTGCAAGCCCTAAAATCCAATCTTGTGTTCACTGCTCCCAGTAACCAAAATCATCAGACTTCATAATTGAGGCTTCCAAATGATTATGCTCTCCTCCCTCATTATGGGCTGGGTAATGGTCTCATCTTGCTGAGCACACTGCAGGAATGCTGCAGAGGGACAGTCCCACACTCAGAAGTGAATGCACATCCCAAGGACATGCTTAGAGGCCACAAAGACACCATAGGCAGGCAAAGGAGCACTAACAGGCATGAGGGCAGATGCTGGGGAGCAGCTGCTGCCATAGGCTGTGTAACACAGTAGTTTTTAGAGGGGGTCTGGGTGAAGGAGAAGATGCTTCGTTGGTGTTTACAGGTTGCTTCTCTGCTGCAGAGAGAGGAGTAACCTGGGAGACATACGCAGGAACTGGCATGGCTGGCACACAGGCATGACTTGGCATCCCTGCAGTAGAAAAGCTTTCTGAGATAGATGGAGCAGGGCAGAAGAACAGGCTGTCTGCAGAAGAACAGGCTGTCTGCAGACGTGTACACACACTGTATAGCTCACATGAGAGAAAGGATTACAGGACTGGGGAGACACGCTCCACAGGGCTCCAGCACTGCACTGTCAGAGCTTCCCAGTGAAAATCCTTGTGATAAGGACGTGTGGAACTCTGCACAGAACTGATAAGTGTGGTGGAAATCTGATTGTCCAGGCAAAACTGGGCACCCCAAAGGGATTTCAGCTGGGTAGACAAGGAGGAGGAGGTGGATCTTAGAGATATCCTGTGGGAAGAACTGGCTAGTTTTCAGCAGGGTATTAAGAGAGGTCAAGTTACAGAATACCAAGGGGTTGAGCAGATGGTAAGAAAGAAACATCAAAAAAAGGAAACAGGGAAGAGCAAGCACAAGAAGATTTAATGTTCCACTCTGACTGTGTTGAGCTGAAGCCAGGAGGTGGGTGTCCATGAAGGGCTGTCAGAAACAGACTGCAAATTAATCTGGGCAGTGCAGGACAGGCCAGGGGGAAAGTGATCACTGTGGGGCGGCAGGAGGGGATTATAGATGCAACATTGGTAAACCAGGTCACCCAGACAGGGAGTGCAGGGAAGGCAAAGAGGAGGCCAGGGATGAAGCAGGTGGAGTAGCCAGCAGGCACTACTTGAGGACTGCCAAGCAGGGCAGGCACAGCCTTAGATTACATCAACCCTGTCCTGTTCTGTGAGCAGAGGGGAAGAAACATCCCTCCACCAGCTGATCTGTTCCTTAGGGGCAAGTGTGTCATACCAGCTACTGATAAGAAACCTGGAAAGAGCTTGGGAAGCTGCTGTGTCCCAGTTCTCCAGAGGTGAATTTCTGCCTCTGTTTCCCTGGAGCCACCTGGCTCCTGCAGCTGCAGAAACTTCATCTGGAGGGTAGAGAAGAAGAGAAACCTTCCCGTGGTTGGTGGCTGTATTGCACTTGAGCTTTTGGCAGCTCTATTTCAAGAAGGGAAAGTGCAGCACCCCCCTCCAGAGACAGCTACAAGCTCACGGCAAACCCAAAAGAGGGTAAAGCACCTTGTTGGTAGCCGTAGATTGGAAAAACCAACCCCACAGCTGAAGCTGGCCGGGAGCTGTGTCAGGAAACGGAGTGTACCCAAAGTAACTGCTGCTACCCAGGCACTGGAAGAGGTAGAGCTCCCTCTGTTATGTTCAGGGGCAGGGGCAGGAGCAGTGGGGTCCTGAAAGTCACAATTGACCCTGGATTACCCAGGCAGCTGCCTTTTGAGATCACCCCTTTACCTGTGGGCACTTCTGGAAAGCAGAAGGCAGCACGCAGAGAACGTCCAGCTTAACCTGGCACTGGCAATGGCCTCTCACTTGTCAGGAAGAGACTCATGCAGCCTCCAGAGGGATGGGGACGGGTGTTTTGCAACGTTGGGCACTTACCCCAAGAGCTCAGAACAACAAAGAGATAAAAAAGAATCCATTTCCAGTGGCTCTTCCCCAGTCCAGCAACCCTGGGCAGAAAGAGGGGAAACAAGGGCTGGGCACAGACAGTGAAACTCGGCTGCAAGAGCAATAGGGCTGTATTAAGAGGGCCTATTCTGCACTTAAGCCAGGTTTAAGCAACTTTGCTGCTACCTAATCTGAGGCTGATGATGAGTCAGTGTCTTGACAATCTGGAAATGCCTGGCCAAGTCAATGGAGAAGAGCAGGTGAGACACTTAACCCTTAAGTGTAGAGGTTATTCTGCCTGCATGCACACAGCAAAGCTTTTAGGTTTAAGGTGCACAAACCCTGATGGAAGCAAGATGTGAAGAGTCATAGTCAGGACATGGCAGCCTGGGCTCTCACACTGCCTGCTCACCTGCCCCAGCAGTTTGGACACTGTTTTACACAACTTCACTTCCAAAGAGAATCAAGGGTGCAATGCACAGCTTGGTCCAAAATTCCATTACCAGACTTCATCACATCATTCCAGACTCTGAGATTACCTTCTCTGCACAGCAGTAGCCATTACCCCAGACTCTGTGAGCATTTATGTTACGTTACCCTTCTGTTTTCCCTTTAGATATGACAAGCAATTCCCAGAAAATACATTATAAACTCTTTTGCTCTAGAGTTCTGCCACCTTCGATTGCACGCGCTTTGTTTCTTCAACCCAGATCACTGTTTTAGATAGGATACATGCATCCCAACCAAGTAAATGTGCAAAATCCAAGCAGTAAAGCACTCCCTGAAGCCCCCAGTGCTGCTTTACAGCTGGGAGTACAGGCTAGGGCCTGCCTTGCAGTTGGGAGAGCATCCCCAATGTTCACAAGTCCTTGCAGACACAGATCAGTGTGACCACTTGCTGCAGTCTGGATGTGGGCTGGTGTGAGGTTCTCTCACAGCCCATCAAAGGGACCCACTTCATTGCCAGCCCACTCTACCCATGGGTGGGCTGCAGGTAGCTTCTCCTGGATGCTACAGATGGTCCTGGAAACACCTGAGGAAACAGCTCAACCCCAGTGAGGGGCTGGAACGGCAAATCTGGATTCAAAGAGGGGCCATATGCCACCCACTCTCACTGAAGACAATTAGGCTTGTCACACAGAGGGCAATATATCCAAGAAGGGGATATAGAGAGCAGGTTCACTTGGGAACCCCATGGGAGTACATTTCCCCACCTAACCTCATTTACACTTCCTGTGGCTCCTCATGCTCCCCATGACTTCAACAGCCCTGCAGGCACAGGCTCTGGTCTATTGTAGCCTTCCTAGAAGCTAACAAGGTTATACCTCCTCAAGCAGCTCCTCCAAGCTGAACCATGACAGACCCCACGGGAGCAGTCAATGCGGCCTGCTGGTGAAATGCTTCACTAAGGACCAGCAGCGAGGCACGTTATTCATCATGTGGAGCTGTGCTGCTCTCCAGGATCAATGCAGCACACAGAGTGAGGGCTAACTACTGGAGAAAGGCCTGACAGAAAGCCTGCTTGAATGCACTTGCAGAAGGATTTACACAGCAAATGAACTCCACTGGTTGAATCACCTGCATAAGACTTGGGGTTTTTCATTTCAGAAGCTCCAAAGGCTGCGCAGAGCCTCTGGTGCCAGAGAGGAGGGCTGCTGCCTGCACACTGTGAGAACAACCCCTTCACCCTGCCACCTAACAACAACCAGCAGCATTTTCAATGGAGATCTCCATTACCTGTGTCACTGTGCTGGTGGTTGTATTGCTGTGCCTGTCTGGAGCTCCTTGGGTTGACTCAGGACTGTCCCCAGCTCTGCTGCTTTCTCTCACTGTAAAATAAAGCACATTACTCAGGGTGGAAGCGTCCTCTTATTTTGGTTGCCTTCACGGTTTGGTCTGCCCAGGGCCTCTGTGCTCTGCTTCCAAACCCAGAATTGTCTGTGCAGAGCCTGATGAAGGGAGTTTACACCTGCAAAGCATACATCCTAAATGCTCTTCCCAAACAGCAGAACTCTGACTAAGATGGCTTTGGAAGAGCCTCCTGCACAACATACTGGCATGGTGAAACCCCTCCTATGTCCTATGTGGGACAAGCAGCCCTCACCTCTCCTGTTCAAAGGCTTTCTCAGCCCCCCCCCCAGCACTGTGGGACTTTGCTCTAAGCAACACTTTCTCGTGATTCAGGGAGAGGTCCTACAGCCTGTTTCCCTTTCTAGTGTGGTCTGTCCTCACTCATCAGCATCTGAGGGCCCCTGAACCTTGCATGTGTTCACTGAAGTAGTGCCCATTTCGTGTCTGCCTGGACGCCATGTTTGGTATGACAGCAGAGCTTGGAGATCTCCCAGCCTGGAAAGCAGGATGCTCTGAGCTGACCTGGGTGACAAATGCCAGAGGCCACATCCACCACGTACCTCTGTGTGTGTTCAGACCTTCGGAACACACCACTGCAGTGCCTCTGTGCCCGCAGTGTTGGGTTCCCTGCCCCGCATTCAGGTAAACCCCACAGTTTAAAAGGCACAATCCTTACCAGTGCCCATGTCCCTGTACACCGCTGCAGAGCAAGGGGAACCCGTCACCTCCTGCCTATGTTTGCTGAGCCCACACTTGCCATCAGAGCCCGTTCTCTGCTCTGGGTGCCTGTAGCACTGAGCACCTTTAGGGGTGCTCAACTATAGGGTAATTGAATTAACTCCAGCAATCACTTCATAGAATCATAGAATAGTTAGGGTTGGAAAGGACCTTAAGATCATCCAGTTCCAACCCACCTGCCATAAGCAGGGACACCTCACACTAAACCGTGCCACCCAAGGCTTCATCTAACCTGGCCTTGAACACTGCCAGGGATGGAGCACTCACAACCTCCCTGGGCAACCCATTTCAGTGCCTCAGCACCCTCACAGGATAGAATTTCTTCCTTATATCCAATCTAAACCTCCCCTGTTTCAGTTTGAACCCATTACCCCTTGTCCTGTCACTACAGTCCCTAATGAAGAGTCCCTCCCCAGCATCCCTATAGGCCCCCTTCAGACACTGGAAGGCTGCTATGAAGTCTCCATGCAGCCTTCTCTTCTCCAGGCTGAACAGCCCCAACTTTCCCAGCCTGTCTTTGTATGGGAGATGCTCCAGTCCCCTGAAGACAACTCTCATGAAGCCAGTGCTGGAGGTTCACTGACCCCGGGCACAGCTCCAGTGCATGGGGCTGCAGTGCCTGCTGGCTGGGCACTCTCAGGTGCTGGCATTCCTAGCAGGTGAGTAAATTCCTATTGGAAATGACTGTGATGAAGTGGCTGTTATTAGAAAGGCAGACACAAAGGGAGCCCGCTGACTGGCTGGCAGTGATGTCACCACCACTCAACGCACACATCCCCATTTGCTCAGCTACATTGTGTGTATAATGTTCCTTTCCTACAGGCAATAAGGACTCACAGCAGAGCCCTTCACCCCATGAGTGTGTGTGTGGGGGGTGTTGTACTTCTCAAGTGGCTGCTGAAAGCAGAGCAGCCTTTGTTCCTCTCTTGCACTGAGCCTAAGGCTAACAGTTTCACCCACAAAGACACTGTTATTGCTCTATTACAAACCCACTCTCCATTTTCTAGGGTGGGTAGCTGAGAAATTGGCATTTTTTGGCTTGCCTGTACCTAAGAATCATTCTGATCCCAGAGATTTTGCTATCTACAAGCTGAAACTTGGAGTGCTTTAAAAGTACCAGCTCAGGTATCACTCTGAAAGACAAGAGTGGGGTTTTGCAAACAGCCAGGCAGCAAAACCCCAACCAGTTCTTTATTTGCAAGTTCCACATGTTGGTTTTTGCTCCCTGCACAGGCACTGTGGAACTCTGAGGGAGCTCTGTCAGTGGGGCAGGCTCATTTCTCTCCCCTAACTGAACGTCCTATCAAACTGCCAGAATTTGCCTAGCCAATGTTGCAGCTCCCATCCTTTCTGGATGCAAACAGGCATGCTGGTACAGCTCAAATGGCAGAACCGTGTGCAGACAGCAGGCAGGAAGCACCACTTGCCTCACTGAACTGGAATGAACTCTCAAATCCAAGGAGCCCTGCCAAGCCAGCCCCGCTGGACTGTGGGCAGCAAGGCAGCAACCCTGGGCAGTGCTCCTGGAGCTCTGGGCTCCAGCCTCCACCACACGGGGATGGGAGCAGAGCGGGAGGTTTCATGTACCTGCTGCTTCCTCCCTCCATCACGTACAGCCGAGGTGTCAGTTTTGCTGGGAAGGCCAAGTATAACATCTCCAGCTCCTGCTTGGGCTGTACAAACACTGCTCTCCTCTAACACACGCAGCACAAGCCCGGAGCTGACCTACACAACTTGCCTATTCCCTGTGGGTTATCGCTCTGAAGTCATTTGTCCTACAAGGGCAGAACACAAACCACATCTATCACTTGGAAGATGTCCTGGAAACCCCCAGATAGTTGCACTGATGAAACTGGACACTGAGGATGGCTGGAGAGCTCAAGCAGAGTTATATCTGCTGTTCCCAGCCATGACTCTGCAACATCACCGGCTCCACTTTATTCCAGGTGGCTTGAAGTTGGAAATCATTGTCTCTTACTGCCTGGAGATTTGCTGAGCTGCCTGCCCTTTGCAGATAACAGCAGCTGCCCTTGGACTCCCAGATGCTGGATCTGAGGCTTTTGAAGCCTGAGGGTGAAGGTGAAAAAACAGGCATCAGGGAAAGAGAGAGCCCAACTGTGAATCAGAGCTCAAAAAGAGTGTGAAGGCAGAAGTCCTAGGACAGGGAGCTGGCTGGCTGGGACATACGGTCAGCATCAGCAGAAAGGGTCCAGGTTTAAAGACCTGGAACAGATTGAGATCACCCCTTTCAGACGTGACCTCCTTTCCTGTTTGAGGAAGACAGCAAAGAGCAGGATCCAGTCTGTGCTGAATCTTGGATCCTTTCTTTGCCAATGCACAGCTTGGCCTAACATCCCTCTATGCTTTTACCACTCCATGTGCAGCATACAGGGTTAGCAAAAGCACCAGAAGCATCTCAAGTAAAACAATTTCATTGGTTTTAAGAGCTTTCTTGCTGCATCTCTGGAGTTCTGGCATCCTCCACCACATACCAGGGGCAGGAAGCTCAGAACAGCCCGTGGATACTGCATTACTACTCAGAACTGTATCGAGATGGCAACCAAAACCAGAACAGAACACCCCCCCCACATACAGCACAGACAATCAAATGAGCATGCTAACTCTGCTTCCCTTCCTCATGCAGAGTGGACCCCTTGCTCCCATCTTGGATTTCAGCAGCATTCTTTCCCCATGAGAAGCAGCCAGGCTCTAGTGGAGAACTTGGTCCCACCTACTTATCTCTTACAACAGGAGTTCCTTCATCACTTGGCTTTTCAATAAAGCTGGGGTTTGATGTACCAGTCACCCCCTCCTTTCACTTGAGGAAAGCATCAGAACCATGTCTGGATTATAACACCCAAGGAAGCTGTTCTGGGGTGATAGGAATCAAAGCCCTGAAAGTGGGATTGGGTTTAATTCATCGTGGCTGATAGATCTGATGGTGCACTGAGAGGTTCAGGATTGGCCTGTGGGATAGTTATCACAGGGCACATTGCATTAGGGTGATAGCTTTTCATTTCTAGCAATGTGGGAGGGAAGCAGGGAGGAAATAAGTGAATAATTGCGCCTAATTAGAACTTGTGTGTGCATCCCAAATTAATCTGTTGAATAATCAACCACCACCAACAGAGTGATTCAAAAGGAAAAGGAAACAACAGCCCAGAAAGATCGAGATGGCTCCCATAAATTCCTCAGGATGGGACAAATGCTTTATGGAGCAGTGGCCCTAACTACAGAAGGGGAAAGGGACAAGACTACTGAGTGAAAACACTTGTTTTGCCTAAGATGTATGATAAAGAAAAGGGATGAGGACAGCGAGGAACAGCGGGTGATGCTCCTGCCTGACCCTCCTTCCTATCCGCCCACAACACACGGCTGGGGCATCACATCCAGCCCCAGGAAGACATGGGGTGGCTGCAGGAGGACCAGATACGCCACTGCTGTCACTGCAGGGATAATGAAAGGTATCCAGGCTAGCAGAGAGGGCAGATGGAGGCAAAGCTGCAGCTAGCAATCTGCGTGCAAGCACCGACCAACCCACTGCTCCCTGTCCACAGGATCCCCATAATCTCCCAAGGCAGACCTGCTGTTACAAACACTCTCATCACTAACGCAGCGGGGGCAGCTAAGCAGAGAGAGGGGATGATCTAGCAGGGGGTTAATAAAAGGACTGAAACAGAACAAAAAAGCCTGTCACTCGCCCTGAGATGTGCTCTCCATCCCTCCCACCCCCCAAGAAATTAAAAATCCCAGCCTGGGGTGTACACTGTGTTCTCAGCAGGCCTGGATGGGGAATGGGATGTGTGAAGGGTAGGATGGGAAGGGGAAAGTTGGGAGTCAAATGTCTGTGCCAGCTGTTGGTTATGGTGTGATAGATCAGCGGCGTTACTCTGAAGGACCAGGTTACCTGGTCTTTAAAAGCCTGGCAAGAGCAAGCCACGTTTCTGAGTGCTGTTGCCAGCAGCTCCTCCTGGAGAAAGTCCGGCCAGGCAGGAGGGCCAAGCTGCTCTGCCTGACACCAAAGTCCATGCTAGCATGTTTCCATGGAAATGGGAGCAGAACAACTGCCTGTGGCATGACACACCTTTCCTGATGTAGGTTTGGACCATTTCTGACATCCCTTCTTACTGACAACCTCAGGAGCACAATCAAAACAGAACAGGAGGGAAAAAATACGTGATTGTACAGAACAAAACCCCTCACCCTCTCCGGTAAGCAGCAGCTGAACCAAAACCACCCTTCAAGGCAAGGAGACTTCCACACTAAATAGTCTGGTAATCACAGGGTCTTTGTTTCTCACAAGCAGGTAGCAATGATCTGCTCCTTCCCCTCTGTAGGCTGTTTTGGGTAAAGTTTCCAGCATTTTTCCCCCCTCTAAAGGAATGAAATGTCTCTGCTTGGGGGTGGATCCCCCACTGTCCCTTTCCTGCCTGTATTGGCTTCTCTGCAGTGCATTGTCCGCAGCTTGGCAGGCAGGTGCAGGCAGATGAAGGGCAGGTAGAGGCAAAAGCAGGTAGGTGCAGGAAGGGAGCAGGCAGAGTTAGGCAGAAGCAGGCAGGGAGCAGGGCAGAAGCAGGCAGAGGCAGGTAGGGAGCAAAAAGGAGAAGGGCAGGCACAGGCAGGGAATAGGCAGGAGAAGGGCAGGCACAGGCAGGGAGCAGTCAGGGAATAGGCAGAAGGGCAGGCACAGGCAGGTAGCAGGCAGGGAACAGGCAGAAGGGCAGGTGCAGGCCGGGCGCAGGCAGGAGAAGGGCAGGAGAAGGGCAGGTGCAGGCAGGGAGCAGGCAGGAGAAGCGCAGGTGCAAGTAGGGAGCAGAGCAAAAGCAGGCGGGAGCAGGCAGGGACCGGCAGGGCGCAGGCAGGAGCTGCCGCGCCGCAGCGCAGCCCCGCAGCGCCCTCTCCCGGGGGCAGCCGCCCTCGGGCCGCCCGCAGAACAGCGCGGACGTGCGGCCCCAGCGCCCCGCTGCTCTCGGGGGGTTTCGGGTGCCGCCAAGCCCCAGCCTCCCGCCGGGCATTGCCAAGGTGTATCCGGCAGCACTCGGAGCAGCAGTAACCTCTGCATGGCCCGAGGCAAGGCCAGCGGCAGCTTTGGCAAGCAGGTCTCTTTGCCTACCTATTGCTCTCTATGAACCCCTGGTCTGGAGACCGAGTTTGGCACAGAATCCCAGCCTGGTTTGGGTTGGAAGGGACATTAAAGCCCACCCAGTTCCAACCCCTGCCACGGGCAGGGACCCCTTCCACTGGAGCAGCTTGCTCCAAGCCCCTGTGTCCAACCTGGCCTTGAACACTGCCAGGGATGGGGCAGCCACAGCTTCTCTGGGCACCCTGTGCCATCGCCTTCAACCCACTGGTGCAGGAGCCAACACACTTCAGCAGAAGGAATGCAAGAGATCTGCTTGGTTGGCTTGGGATTGGTTCCATTTTAAAGGGACTTCTTTGGTGCCCCTCAATCTTGACAGAGTAGCAAATACTCACAACTGGGACTCTATCTTGCACAGTTTGGTCTCAGATTCCCAGGGTGGTCACACAGTTTGGCTGATGCTCTCTTTTCCTGTGTTTTCTGTTACTCAGGATAAAGATCTCATTTTCCTATTACCTTGCTGTATTTATGACCTGCAGGGCTGCTCAGGGTCCCCACCATGCTCACCTGTGTCCTGTTCCTGTCATGCAGATACAAGTTGCAGCACAACAGTTCAAGAAAATAAGCCACAGGCATCTGGGGGGCACGAACAGTGGCATTTCACAACTGCTCCTTGGGGATTTGATCTCCTTCTTAAGTGACCTCCTGTCCCTGAAATACAGCCTGAACTTTTCACATGAGAGCACAACTGCTAAACAGTCCTGTGCTATTTAGAGTTATCTTTGCTCTGTTGATAGCAGTGGCACAAATGGGAAAACCACTGCTCTCATGACACTGTTTACTGGAAAGAGATGCCACTGTCAGCTCTCAGTTCCTATCACTGCACTGTGCTCTGGGCCAGGTGCATCACGTGGATGTAAATGTCTCTGAACAGTTGCCTCTCTGGTAGGGCTAACTAAAAGTTTGCAAATATCTGGAAGGAATCTGGAGTTTACACATCCCAGTGGTCTCCAATTGCTCACTACCAGCAGATGGGCAGCACACACCTTTCCAGGGTCATGTCCCAACCTCTGGAAGCCAGCACGCATTTGCCATGCACTCTTATAGCAAACTGGGATTTCATTTTAGCTTAATTCCCCCAGCTCTTGCTAGCAGACTAATGACTTTGTGATTAGGATCTGCTACAGCTTCTGTCTTGAAGACGTCTGGGCACGTGTGTGCAGAACCTTGGGTACTACAGCAAGTCCTGTGCATCCAGTAACGTGGGTGCTGATGTACTGAGTAACCTGAACAGGAAATCCTTCCTTCAGGGTGAAGGACAGCATCACTCACCTCCTCTTACAAAAGGAGCTTAGTCCTACCTCTCCTGCTACTCTCTTATCTGTTACCCATGAGTAGCACGGGGCTCACAACTGTCACTCACTGCCATGCCAGGCACAAGTTGCTATTTCAGTAGGAATGCTGAAGGCTGATGGGGATCTGACAGTTAAGCTGCACCAGAGCACCAGCTGGGAAGTGGGTGGCAATGAATCCTTTGACAAAGAGTTAAACTTCATTTTCTCCAAATTAATTAATTCATACAGAACATATCCCTTCATGGGTTTCACACTGAGAACAAGGCCAGCCTCACCTCCCCCTCCATTATCTGTCAGTCGTACCACAAAGAGCTCACTCAGTTGTGACTCGTGATCAAGTCAGAGTAGAAAGAAAAGCCTCTGCCTCAGCTCTCAATCTACCTGAGTGAAGTTGCCCTGTATCTTTTGCTACTCTTACACCCAAACATCTGCTTCTGCCTTTTGTTTGGAGCTGACCTACGGGGCCATGACCCCCCAGTGGGGAGCAGGCAGAAGCCCCACCACAGGCTCCCTTGCCCAGCAGGCAAGGCACAAACCAGCTCTATTTTCAGCCTGAATTCCACTCCATTTGTGTTGCATGCCAGGTGCCTGCCTGATACCTCCGCTGCGCTGAAAACTCTCAGATCTCATTTGGTTTCCCATGGCCAAGGTCCAAGGAGTAACGGATGCTGAATGGCTGCTCAGCAGAAAAGCTCCAGAGCCACACAGCGAGTGGCACCTCAGCACACAGGTCTCCAGCTGAATGCAGCGAGACAGCAACATGCACCACCACTGAAAGCCCAGCATTGCCGGAGTCCTGCTCCTCACCTGGCAGCAAGGCCTCAGCCAGCCTCCTCTGCTTTGATAACAGAAGTGTGGTCATGAGGTGCACAGGGTACAGCTGTGCCCTTTCCAGCAGCTGCCCAGATCTGTCCTCACCTTCTGCTGCCAGCTAAGTGCTAAACCTGTAGCCGTCTCCAAAGTTTGAGCAGCACCTTTCTTGTAAGGGAGCTCCCTTTGGGAAGGGTTTCCTCAACACCTCCCTGTTTGGCATTGTAGGACTTCACTTGAAGTAAATACCACGTAACACAACACTAATGACTCTGAAACACCTCTCATTTCCAGAGCAGAACAGAAGACAATCATGGCATGTCAGACCCCCACAGCCCATTTCTCACCTCTGACAGCAGTGAACAGTGTGATACCTGGGAAAACGAGGGCCATCATTCACCAGTCAGACCCTGGACACAGGGGACTTCACAACCCCCTCCAGCATCATTCTAGATCATCTCTGCTCAAGGATGAAGGGTTCCTGTTTACTCGATTCCTTGTACAGAAGCTGGTCCTGATTGACAATCATTTGTTGCTCTTTTCTGGACAGTTTTTACTCTACAAAGTTTTTGAGGTTGAAGGGGAGCCAAATCCTTGTGTCCCTGTAAGCCTGTGCCTGGCCAAAGTGAGCGTTATGTCAAAGAGGGTTTAGCAGCTGACTTCCTTAGGAGCAAGTCACTGAAAAGCCTGGTGTTTCCTTCAGGGATGAGTGACCTCATCTGGACAGTAGGTGGAGCAGTCACTTGCTATTGAGGTCTTTGCATGCATGAAGTCTCAGCTAGAGGTAGAATGGCAAGGGGTAAACCAACATGTGATAATCTGTCTTGGCCGCTAGTGAGAAGGGAAACGTCACCGCAGTCATTTCTGAAACCCAGAAAGCAACAGAGGTAGAAAAGGATCAGCTGCTTTCTTCTATATTCCTCTAAAGGCAAAGGAGAAAGAATCTTTCCCAAGTGCATCCATCATGGAAAAGCTTTTAGAGCCTCTCTCTTCTCATTAGCTCATTTGCCTACTGGACCTCACCTCCCCTAGCACTACTTGTGGGCCATCAGTGCTATGAGCAGAACAGCCACTTCTAGGAGCAGGATGTGCCTTGCTCATCCTGCTTTGTGCTGTGAGATCAATCATCCAATCATCCGAACTAGCCCGAAGAGACTGCAGGGAAGCATTCAATCCTCCAGCATTAATGAAGCACAATCTCTGAGCTCATAGATGGCATAAAGCAGATGCAGCCATTCAAAAGGAAGTCTCTGGAGCCTGATGTGGTATGTCACCCATACAACCACAAAGCAATTTCCCTGGGAACCTACCTGGTTTTCAGTTCAATCTCGTTTGGTTAGCTGCCTCTCCTTGTCATACGCATTACCTAGCCTGGAGGCAACACATCCTCACAAGACTTACAGGTGCCACAAAACTACAAAGAAAAAGGAATTCCATGCTCACAGACCCTCAGCAATATCTATACACTCAAATAAGTAAAACCAGCCCTCAAATAATACTTACAACAAATTATGTTCTGGATTTCTGTGATTTCCAGTGACTCATAGTTTTGTTTGTAGAGCGTATTTCCTTTGAAATCCTGCTCAAGCCCTTCCCCATACAGCCAGTTTCACCACCCCTTGCATCCCCATCTCCTCTGTTTTATAAAACATTCCACAGAACACCTGCAGAGTGTTCTGACTGCAGATCACTCTTCTCAGCCATGTTTCTGCTAAAGAAGTTTCTAGTTCTCTGTTCACTGGCCCCTTGGGGAAGAGGTTGGAGACCTCTTCTGCCAATTAAGACAAATCTGGTTCCATGTGCAGCCACAACTACTACCACTGGCTTCGTTTTATACCAAATGCTCCATGGTTTATGCCTCCTGCCATTCACACAGGAGGAAAATACCTGGGACAACTTTGACCAAGACAGCTCTGCAGTTAAAACTTCCCTGTGGGCAGACCCACAAAAGACATCTTTGCTAGGCACCACTGTGTATGAGTTGTATCGATTAATATATGACGTGAGAACGTATGTGAGTGGTTTACAACGTGAACCATGAAATACACAAACAGTTTTGGCAGTCTCAGGGGTGAGATTTCCAAACAACTGCCTCTCTTGTCTAGGAGAGTAAACCAATACACAAATGTACTGCAAAGCCTGACTCACAGCTTCAGTTAGCACGTTAAAATCAGCCCAGCTTATGGGATTGTGTGAGACACACCGTATCACTCAGCAGAACACCCACTCAGGAGAAAGCGGAACTCTACACCTGCCTGCTACAGCCTTGAGCTCCTGATTTGAAGCTGCAGCATAGTCTGGGCTCACCTTACTGGAGGGTGCTAAGGAAGACAAGAGATGGGGTTGAGGTGGGTGAAGCAAAGGTGGCCCCGGAGCTGCTCTGATCACGCACAGTCTGTGGTAAGTGCCCGCCCAGGGGCACGCTGCGAGGCAGGACCTACAGGGATGAGCAGCTGATGTAACCATCACTGTCCCCACCCAACACAATCCTTCCACAGCTGTGTGTGACTGAAATGGCAAAATGCAGCTGAGCCAGCCGGAGAGAATCACTCCCCACAAAGACATCTCCTGTGCCCAGGATCCAGACTGTGGCTACTCCAGATGGGGATACAATACACACTGCCAGGAACAGGAAACATCAAGAAAAAAAAGCCATTTTCATACAATGTGCATTTTTCCTAGTAGAGCTTTACAGCTCTCAGCCAGAGATACGCCTTTTCCCTCCCTTGTGCTCACAGAAATCCACCTTAAGGCTATCCTGACCATTGGCAAAGTACCCTCCACAGGCCCCTATGTCCAGCACTGCACGTGGACAGGCCTAAAGGTCAGCAAATACTTTGGCTTCTCTATTCTAGTCTCTCCACGCCTACTTAAATCTTTCTTTCATAGTCTTCTGCCCCAGCAAGGGCTTCAATTACCTAAAGAGCTGCAGATCAAGGGCTGCTCAGAGATCCAGCTTTTAGGGGTGTTCCTGCACAAGTGCAAGAAATCAGTGTTGCAATTGTGACACATAAATTTGCTGAGGGGGTTGTACTACACTGGTTTGTCAGCTTGAGGTACATAATGAAGTTTTAGCCACTCCCTTTGTATCACAGTAGTGAGGTCAGATTCAACAGACACCAATACCAATCACACTGGTGCTGCTGTTAATGCTGAAATGATGTGAATGGAAATGATAACCTTTATAATAAAGAATCCAAAGTATGTGTTAGGAGATACAATCCACCTAACACCAAGGAGCATGTAGAGTGGACGGATTTAGGGGACTAAAGAATATTTTTGAGAGCTTTGTTTCAGAGTCGCTTTCCTAATATGAGATTGGGCATTTGTCATTCATCTTCTAGCCTGCCAAAGTTGAGAATATGGGAAGAACCTAAAGCAGACACACCATCACCTGTAACACACGTAGTAACTCTCATGTTAGGGTTTACAGTGCCAAACCCGACAGCTAAACAGGAGGTCAGCCGGCCTGTTGTGCAGCTCTTGGCACCTGACAGCGTTGCTGTTGGTACAGCTGGACTTGAAGTCTCACAAGGGCTAGAATGGAAATGCAGTTAAGCTGTCTTCCTACCAAAGTTCTCCATTCCCCAACCTCTCTTCTTGCCCCCAAGTTTTCAGCTTCATCCACGTCTGTTGACCTGAACTGCTTGCTCCAGAAACCAGCTCCTGAGCTCCAGCAGTCCCTGCCATGAGCTCAAATCCACTGGCACATGTGGTGGTTCCCACTTGCCCCAGTTCTGTGTATTCTGCTGGAAGCCAGGTTGATCACCCCAGGCTCTGATCCACCAGCGCTATAAAATCCAGCAATTTGGCTCAACTTGAAAGAAACCCATCCTCTGGGGTGTGGATGTTCCCAGCTCCAGCCATGGTGTCTCAGCCAAGATGGAAGCTGTGCCACCCCCCACTGCTGAGTTCTCAGAACAAATTGAGATGACAAGGCCTCCAAGGAAGGCAGAGTTATAATCATGAGGCAGGATGGGAGGGAGAAGAGATTCTCTGTGCAGAAATGCTTCTGCAACAGCAAATCTCTCTGATGTGGTGGTTCAGATTCCACAGAACATCCAAACAACTGGCATGTGACAGCTTTGTACCAGGCACTTCTTCCAGACTGCAGCTCTGGGCACAGTCTCTGGTGATCCTAATTAAGGAATTTAAACCGGGACTTGCATTTCTCCTGTGTGATTCTGCTTCTGAAGCACTGCACTACTGAGGAGTTTTGCAACTGCCAAGACATGAAAGTCTGTTTGTTATTAACACATCACTACATAATTAGGGGACTTAGCAGGGGGCTGCGTATTGCCATGTTCTTTTTCCTTTGTTGCTGACAGTGTTAGATGAAAGTCTCTAGGTATCCCGTTAGGTGACAAGTGAAAATGAGTTCTGTGGCCAAAACTAAGCAATTTGGCACAATTTAGTAGCGAGATGGCATTTTCTGCTCAAAAAAGGCCCACAATTGGAACAGCATGAGGTGTTACAGCCCCAGATCAAGATGCACTGGCCAAGCTGAATGGGTGTCTTATGGAGCAGAGCAGCAGTGGGTGTTGAAGCCCAGAGCTGAGATACATTGGCAGAGTGCAGATGGGGAATGTTGCCCAGTTTCTGAGAACAACACTGAGTTTGTATTTTAATTAGAGCTCCTCTGTGCATCTGCAGGGCTCAGCACAAACTTTCATCTTCTGAATTTTCCAGGCCTTTATTAGGATCCATCCAAAAAGCCTACCTTCCACTTTTCCCCACTCCTCCCCCAGTGAAGACATGCTGGGAGCAACCACTCTCACCCTTGTCTTGTGCTGCTGGCTCCCAACAAACATCACAGGTGAAGCAGCAGACATGTACACACTAATTTCTTGTATATGGACTGATACATGGTTCCCACTTTCAGTTTCCAATTCAGACCGAATGAGGCCTGTGATCAAACACAGGAGGCTGTGAGATTTCAGCATGATAAATGGGTGAGTGAGCTGGGCACACAAAACTGGAATAACTGACTTCATGAAGCCCAGGAAACACAGAGAGAAGCAGCAACATGATGGGAATGTTGGAGCAACAAGAGGTAACAGGACTGCGAAGCATCTGTAATGCAGATCCTACCCCAAGTACTGCCTAATGTTTATTAGCTACAGCCAAAGATTCTATCCCAGCATTGCAGACACGCATGGCCAACCCCAGAAACCATAAAGGAATTCATAGCTGGAGAAAACCCCTCCCCTTCCCACCCTGGGCACAGGCATCTACCCTTTAAGCTGGACAAAGTAGGTCGAAGGGAATGAGCTCATTTGCATATGCAAATTCAGCTTACCAAGGAGTAAAGACAATTGCTTCAAGCTTATGAGCTCCAACTAAGAAAACCAAGTCATCATAGCTCCTTTGGGAACTGGAAGCTTTGGATTCCACCCCTCCCCTTGCCCATATATTCACCTCCTTTCCTCTTGCTTCATAGAATCATAGAATAGTTAGGGTTGGAAAGGACCTTAAGATCATCCAGTTCCAACCCCCCTGCCATAAGCAGCAGCACCTCACACTAAACCATGTCACCCAAGGCTTTATCCAACCTGGCCTTGAACACTGCCAGGGATGGAGCATTCACAACCTCCCTGGGCAACCCATTCCAGTGCCTCACCACCCTCACAGGAAAGAATTTCTTCCTTATACCCAATCTACACCTCCCCTGTTTCAGTTTGAACCCATTACCCCTTGTCCTGTCACTAAAGTCCCTAATGAAGAGTCCTGCCTAACCAGCTCCTGGCAGACCCCTGTTCCGCACACCAGAGCCTGTGGTCAGAGAAGCAAGCTCAGGGAGGCCATTAAAAAGCTCCCACACAAACATCTGTTTGCTCCAAGCGGCTGCTGAGAGCATGTGCCATGTGAGCAACTCTCCAGAGCTGATTTTCACACAAGCTGGGAATGTCTCTCTCGTCTGCCTCCTGCAGACAAAGCCTTTTTTCCCCTTTTTTCTTTTTTGCTGAAGGGAACAGGCTCCATTTCCAATAACTGAAGACTGATTAAATCCACTGTGCCCCCCCCAGTCACAAGCAGCTCATAGCATGAAACAGTGCCAAGAAAGGGATTTCTTATACAAAAGGCTTCATATAACCAGGGAGAAGAAACAAAGGAAAACTGTTAACATTTAAGTTTTGATTTAGCTCTTTGCATTCTAAACCCCATTAACTCTTAGTTTTCTCTTGCTATGCTTTTAATAAAAATATTCCTGTAAAACCTCTTGAAACCAGCATGCTGTATCTTTGAAATGACACACAGCACTGAAACAGAAGTAACCAGCTTGCTACTTCCACAATTAAACAGGTATTTAATTAAAATCTTTTCCCTCAGCCCATGTGAACCCCGGTGAATCCAAGATCCCTGCTTCCAGTTGTTACCTGTAGGTAAAAATAGTGGGGCCCTGGGTGGCTCAGATGAAGGATATAAGGAGCTCAATTCCACTTCTCAGCTTACACTTTTACCTCTAATTCAGCTGTTTGAGGCAAATCTACATCAGCTTTAAACAAATGTCAACTGAGAAACTGCTGTTTAGCTCTTGAAACAAACATGTTCTCTGAGGGAACCTCTTTTTTTCAACCTTTCATTTCTGTTGGCTCATAAATCTTTCAATTTACCATTGCAGTCCCATTCAAGTCCTCTGACAGAACTGTGCATGCAGACTGAACACCAGCAGTTTACAGAGAGCAAACAGCAGTTGTTCCTCCTGAGCAGCTTCGATTTTGTTGATGTGGAAACTCTACCTGTCCTGGCAGGAATAAGGACAATTTCAGTCTTCAGCACAACAATGCAGAACACTGAATTATGATCAGGTGAAAAACTAATCACCCCAAAATGGAATCATGGCTTAATTCCCCAAAGCACTGCTGTATTAGCTAGGTTATCTGCTTGCAGCCTAACCTTCTGGTGACATGGCACTAATAATGGGGTCCCCAAGCTGCGACGGCGCTATGTGTCGCAGCTGCCTTATGGGCATGTCTGATTATGATGTTCTGTGACAAGGCTATAAATACACCCATTCCCACAGGTGCAGACCTGATTGCAGTGAGCAGCGAGGGGCTCTGGCAGGTATTTGCTCTGTTCTCACCCAGTGTAGCACTGCCTGCTTGAACGGGAGGGCTGTTTATAACTGCGTGAGCCTCACAGGCCTGTCCCCAGGGGAGCTGGGGCACAGAAGCGAGCGAGGTTTCATAATCACACACACATCAAGCGGTAGCAGGGAAAGCGCCGAAGGGAAAACAAGAGTAAATTGGTTCAAATGAAAAAGCCTACTGACAAAACTCAAAGACCACCTGAGCAAAGGAAAAAAGGGATTACAGCGTAACAGACCAACTCTGGTGGGCTGCATGTGGGTCTGAAAGGAGATGAGGAGAACTGCTCCTTTACAGGGCACTTCGGCAGAGAGTTATTTGGGGAGAACGGAGCGTTTGACGATTCCGTGAAGAACAGGGAAGGTGGCTAGGCCTCTAGTTTGTTTTAAAGGATTCTGTTCTTACAGATCATTACATTATCGTAATGCTTTAGGCTCATAAAACCAGTCTGTGCACCTATAAAAAATATCCACTGCCAGTGACGAGGGTTTTCCCCCCTCTCTCCATCCCTAGCACTTCCAGCATCCATTGCCTGTCCTGTTCACTCTGCACCCTCAGTCCTCGCTTGCCCTGAGGAGCAACTTCACACAATAGAAAAATCATAACTAACTGAGGAAGTCCTCTTTGGTAAGGACCAGTAAGAGACAGAACCTGACGGGCAGCCAAACAGCCCCGGAGGGCCAGACATGAGTCCCTAAGGCTGCTGTACATCAGCTGTCGACTGAATACTAATCCCTGTATCCCAGAAAGAAAAACATGGACAAAAAGCCTTCCGCCAACCCATCTCCTTTAGTGTTTGTTTTGTCATAGTCAAAGGAGATGACAATCACTCACAACACAGCACTGCATAAGGAAATTATCAGCTGCCTCAGCCAACGCACTGTGGTGCGCAGTTGTCAAACTCTTGCTGATCCTGTCAGAAGTCTTGAGCTAATGTTTCTATTACTTCTAAAGAAGCCCAGAACACCTCCTTTTGATTAAAAAGGGAAACCTCCCTTTCGACTTGCTACACCACCTCTGCAACGGGTTGAAAAGGCAGCAAAGGGTGCGCTCTCCTGCTGCTGCCTGCACAGCCTGCCTCAGGAGCAGCGTGGGTAGAGAGCCCACAAAGTCAACGTGGAGAAGGTGTGAGAGAGAACAAGACCAGAAACTACACTATAAAGGAAGAATATATACTACAGCCAGTGATTATCTTCAGGTCACGGGCTGGTTTGCTGGGCACCAGCTGGTCACACCGAGGCAGGGCAGGGGACAGGCACTGGTCTGCTTGGGGCAGAATGGAAACACAATACACAGACCCACAGAGATGCTGGCGATAAAGGACAAAGGAAAAGGGGCACCCCAAGGAAGAAGCCGAAAGGGGGGAGGGTGTCGGTGCCAGTACCGAGGGCGCTGCAGGCACGCTGCCCTAACAGGCTTCCCCTCCGCGCTGCGGGCCCGCTCCGGACGGCTCTCGGGTTGGCCGGGACTGGTGTGTCCCCAGCACAGCCTCAAGTACCGCGGAACCCGCGGCCCCCGCCATCGCCCCTCCCGCCCGATTCCCGTCCGCCGGTTGCGCAGGGCCCGCCTCCATCCCCGCAGCCAGCGGCCGGCGGGGCGGGGCGGGGCGCTCCGGAGGCGGCGCAAGGAGGCCCCGGCTGGGCACGTCCCTCCTCAGACAGCGCGGGGCGGGTAGGCCGCGATGTGGCAGCGGTCGGTGTGTGTGGGCCTGCTGGCCCTGGCGCTGGGCTACCTCTGCCTGCTGGGCCCCGAGCTGTGCCCGCCGGGGCTGCGGCTCCTCCCCGCCTCGCTGCTGGGCACGCTGCGCCGCGCCGGCTCGCTCGAGGGCCGCATGGTGTCGGCATGGCAGGCCGCCATCGTCCGCCCGGCCCGCCGCTGGGCGCGCGTCGCCGTCGGGTAGGTGCGGGCGGCGCGGAGGGGTTGGGGGAGAGCGCCCCCGGCGGCGGGGCGGGGAGCGGCGAGCAGGGGAGGGCGCCCCTGGCGGCGGGGCGGGCTGTGGTTGCGTACGTGCCGGTGTGTGTGTGCGGGTGTGAGGGAGCGCGCCCCGCAGCAGGTAGGTGTGGGAGACACGTTGATAACGGGGGAGAGCAATGGAGCCAGGGGGACAGGAGGGAAGGGAGGGGAGAAGGTGGTGGGATGGATATAAGGAAGAAGTTCATTACTTTGGGCAAAGAGGAGACTCAGAGCAGCCCTGCGGAGAAGGACTTGGGGGTGGTGGTCAATGAGAACATGAACATGAGCCGGCTGCAGTGTGCGCTTGCAGCCCAGAAAGCAACCGTATCCTGGGCAGCATCCAAAGGAGCGTGACCAGCAGGTCCAAGGAGGTGATCCTGCCCCTCTGCTCTGCTCTTGCGAGACCTCACCTGGAGCATTGTGTGCAGTTCTGGTGTCCTCAACGTAAAAGGACATGGAGCTGTTGGAACAAGTCCAGAGGAGGCCACGAGGATGATCAATGGAGCATCTNGGCTGTTCAGCCTGGAGAAGAGAAGGCTGCATGGAAACCCCAGAGCAGCTTCCAGTGTCTGAAGGGGGCCTATAGGGATGCTGGGGAGGGACTCTTCATTAGGGACTGTAGTGACAGGACAAGGGGTAACGGGTTCAAACTGAAACAGGGGAGGTTTAGATTGGATATAAGGAAGAAATTCTTTCCTGTGAGGGTGGTGAGGCACTGGAATGGGTTGCCCAGGGAAGTTGTGAGTGCTCCATCCCTGGCAGTGTTCAAGGCCAGGTTGGATGAAGCCTTGGGTGACACGGTTTAGTGTGAGGTGTTCCTGCCCATGGCAGGGGGGTTGGAACTGGATGATCTTAAGGTCCTTTCCAACCCAAACTATTCCATGATTCTATGTCCCTGTCCTCATTTTAAGCTGGGAAGAAGACCAGGGGGAAGTTAAGGAATATCCCATTGACCTTAAATGCTTGCTTGCCTGACCGTTACATACAGCGCTTGACTCACTGTCTCTTAAACACAAGGCCATGACACATTGGCTTTGACCAGAAGATTGGGCCTTCAGGTGTTGGAAGAAGTGGCTGTGTCTCGAT
Source organism: Agapornis roseicollis (assembly GCA_002631895.1). Lineage (NCBI taxonomy): Eukaryota > Metazoa > Chordata > Aves > Psittaciformes > Psittacidae > Agapornis > Agapornis roseicollis. The sequence goes on along the minus strand of NDXB01007357.1, from coordinate 123,281 downwards.
GGCAGTGTGGCTGCAGAGCTTCAGTTGGAGTCCGTGTCATGGTCAATGCAGGACAAAGCAGGTTTTGCAGGGCCCTGTGTGGTCCTGTTTGCTGCAGCTTCACTGGAAAAGACCCAAGGATCTTCATTTTAATCCTTGTTTTCTTCATTGGTTGGAAGTGGTTGAACACATGTATGATTTATACACACAGCCCAAACACTTGGGGCCTTGAGGTTCAGCAGCAATCACGGCTCCATAGTAGCATAGCTCTGCTGTTAAGGGAGATAAGTCAAGCATGAAGGGTGTTAGTGGAGGAACAGCAGGGAGAGAGAAGGCAGTTGAAGAGGATTAGAGGTCTCTCACTTAAAGAAGCATGACTTGGGTGATGCTCCCTTAATGATTCATTACAATATCAAATCGCTGGCCTTTTCTTGCAGTGACTTTGTGGATAAAGTGCTGTTTGAGTTCATTGTTTCTTTGGTTTCCTGTTTTCTGCCGGGAGAGGGGATTACCCTCTCCATAGCATGAGATGATGCACAGCACAGAGGGTTTCTGAGCTGTTACCTTGGGTACAAAAACCTTCAACAGTTTTAATGTCCTTCATTGGTGTGTTGTGGCCTTCCTGTGGCCCAGATCACACATGAAAGGTCACTGACAAGGAGGAACATGTGTTTCACACCAACATCAGCACGCAGTGCCATCGGGGCTGCCTGGGGGTATTGATGCACTCGGAGATCCTGGGGAACTTCTGTCGATTGTTTGGATCCCTGTCTGGGAAGCACAGGGCACAGGAGCAGAACTGCACTGGACAGCACTCCTGGGAGATGCTTCAGGAGCTGCTGGTATTGTCTCAGGCAATCCCAGCACAAACCCAGACTGCAGGAGACTGGATGGAGCAGCCTCGAGGAGAAGGACTTCGGGTGTTGAGTGAGGAGCAGCTCCCCATGACCCGACTTCAGTGAGTGGTTGAGCTCAGAACCCCCCCGTGTGCTGGGCTGCACCCCCAGAGCGTGAGCAGCAGCTCAGGGAGGAGATCCTGCCCTTCTGCTGTGCTCTGGGGAGACCCCTCCTGCAGCCCTGATCCAGCACAAGAGGGACGTGGAGCTGTTGGAGCGAGGCCAGAGGAGGCCATGGAGATGCTGCGAGGGCTGGAGCAGCTCTGCTCTGGAGCCAGGCTGAGAGAGCTGGGCTGGGGCAGCCTGGACAAGAGAAGGCTCCTGAAGGGGAGACCTGAGAGCAGCTCCAGGGCCTAAAGGGGCTGCAGGAAAGCTGGAGAGGGGCTTGGGACAAGGGCCTGTAGGGACAGGCCAAGGGCAATGGCTTGAACCTGCCAGAACAGGGGAGACTGAGCTGAGCTCTTAGGCAGAAGCTCTTCCCTGAGAGGGTGCTGAGGCGCTGGCCCAGGGTGCCCAGAGAAGCTGTGGCTGCCCCATCCCTGGCAGTGTTCAAGGCCAGGCTGGACACAGGGGCTTGGAGCAAGCTGCTCCAGTGGAAGGGGTCCCTGCCCGTGGCAGGGGTTGGAGCTGGATGAGCTTGAAGTTCCCTTGCAACCCAAACCACTCTCTGATTCTATAATACTGGTGTCTCTCTGAAACCAAGGAGTAGAAACAAGGGCAAGTGTTCATCAACTCTTTTCCAGGGAGCTGGGTTCCAGCCCAGAAACTTCCTGTTTCTCTGGTCCCAACCAGACTGTGTTTAAATTGATGTAATTGATAAGAACTGGGGACTGGAAGAACAGAGCCACAGGTCAGACTTTAGGTGAAGCCCAGATGTGCTGAAATAGTTCTTGCTCCCTAACTGCTGCAGGACTGGTTTCCTGCCTGCACGGTTTGGAGAAAGGTGACATGCTGGTTATGGAAATTCGGGATGTTCCTTTGGAAATGGCACTTTTCAAGTGTTTAACTGACACACAGCTCTCTTGACCTGTTATAAACAGAACCAGCCTACATGAGGGGTATTTGTAGGGGGGAGCTTTGCTTATTGTCCAGAGCAGTTGAAACTCAGGAGGCTGCTGTAGTAGACTTAAGTCCTTTCATTCTGTTTTGAACAGTTTGGAATTGCATGTACATTTTAAACCCAACATTTGTAACATTTGAAAAGGTTCTTTAACAATTAAACCCATTATTCTTGTTCTGAGCAAGCCTAAGGCAGCAAATGAAGTACAACGCATACTGTCAAGTATGCACCCACCTTTGGACCACAGGGCTTGTTTGAATTCAGCAGGACGTTAGGGACTCTTCTGTCCTCTGTGGGGCTGCAGCACAACAAAACCCATCCAGAGGAGAGTGCTTTAATAGAGAGGTTCAGGAGATTCGCATGCCCTCGAGGGCTTGTTTTTCATGGGGGTGGTTTGCTCCTGGGGGTGAGGGCTCCAACAGCAAACACCGCTGCCTGGGGAGTGCTCTCCTCGTACCCCTCTCAAGCACCCAGGGGTGGGTGCTGGTTGCCCAGGCTGCCTTTTCCTTTCTTGCAGCGTCAATGCCTGCGTGGACGTGGTCCTGTCCGGTGTGAAGCTGTTGGAGGCGCTCGGTGTGGAGCCTGGCGATGGGAAGAACCACGCGGTGCTGAGCTCCCGGCGGGACCTGGCGGAGGCGTTCGCTCACTTCATGGACAAGGGGGCGGCTGCCGAGCGCTTCTTCAGCGACGCCGAGGCCTTCGAGCACATCGCCCACACAGCCTCCGAGCACCCCGGCGCTCAGGTGCGTCCTGCCCAAGGGAGAGCTCTGAGGAGCACCCTTGGTCTGTGCCTCGGTGGTGGTGCCCGAGCTCTGCCTGGCGAGGGTACAAGCTGTTTAGGAAGGAAACTGATGGTACAGCTGGAGTGCAGTCCTGCCTGCAGAGCTCTGCACCCGCTGCGATAGGAGGGGGTTCAGTGGTCTATCCCCTGCTTGCTTTCCCCAAACTGAAATGTCAGCCTAAGGTGATGCTGTAAGAAAGTGATGCTGTCCAAGAGGCTCTAACATCTTGTCATGATGTAACAGGAAACAGAAGCATTAGCAGCTGTAAAGGCTCTGATCAGCTTCAGCTGTGTAACCCAGGATTTCAGTTCTCTCTAGGGCTGATGAAAAGCACTGAATATATTCTTTCTGAAGGCTCCCTATCCAAAAGCAAAGCTTTGTTGCTCTAATTTATACTGGGTCTACTGAATCCAGCCTGATCCCTCTCTTGGTGTTAGCTGCTTTCTACAGACTGCTGAAATGCCACGTTCTGTGCAGTTCACCACCTGGAAAGTTCACATTCTGGAAATGAGGAGGAGCTCTAAATGCCTTTTAATGGTCAAGACTCTCCTTGTTTCTCACCACATTGGCTACACTGGCTTTCTGGAATTGCCCGATTATTAGCTGTAGCCTCCTATAGCCTGTTTCCTGTCACCTCTGAGTGCCTGAGATCCTCATGACAATCTGTATTCCTTGCTTTCCAAGCTCACACCGGAGTTTTCTCACTCGAAAGTTTGACCTTTCTTACCTGAGGAGACTCCATGTGGGCCCAGGCACCTTGACCTCCAACTGCTGCAGTTTTCACATGCTTGCTAAAATCCCACCAGTTGCCAGCTGAGAGCCTGCCCAGACGTAAGGGCTGTTTGTGCTGTGAATCAATGGAGTTTTACAGGGCTCTTACCTGAAGGTGAGTATTTAAACTGAAAAGGAGTCAGAGCACACTCAGCTCGCTGAGCTCTCACAGAGGGTTGTTTGGCCTTCAGCCCCCAAGAGCTTTGTTGTGTAATGCCAAAATCTCTATACCAAGAACTAAGCATGCCTAAAGCTATCAAAGCGAGGGAGTGCCCATACCTGCCCCTCTTTGTTTTACAGTTGTACGTAGGAGGAAACGCTGCTCTCATTGGTCAGAAGCTTGCAACAAATCCAGACCTGAAGGTACCCAAAACTGTCATGCTGTGTGCTTGTCTGTAATGAGGCTCCCATTGCTTCCCTGTAGATGTGGGGGGTGCAGGGACAGGCCAAGGGGAATGGCTTGAACCTGCCCAAGGGAGACTGAGCTGAGCTCTTAGGCAGAAGCTCTTCCCTGTGAGGGTGCTGAGGCACTGGCACAGGGTGCCCAGAGAAGCTGTGGCTGCCCCATCCCTGGCAGTGTTCAAGGCCGGGTTGGACACAGGGGCTTGGAGCAAGCTGCTCCAGTGGAAGGGGTCCCTGCCCATGGCAGGGGTTGGAGCTGGAGAAGCTTTAAGGTCCCTTCAACCCAAACCAGCATGGGATTCCCTGATTCCATGTTGCTGTTATTTCTTAGGTTGGTCTTCCAAGTTGAAAAACACAGCTATTTTTTTTTTTATTAAATTATTATTATTTTAAATCACTTGTCCAGGTGATGCTTAAATGCACTGCAGTAATGGCAAGGGACATGGCAGGGAAACCTGCATTGAGTGTTCTTGTTTTCTAGATCCTCCTTTGTGGCCCAGTTGGTCCTAAACTCCATGAACTACTTGATGACAACGTGGTTGTGCCACCTGAATCCATGCAGGAAAGAGATGAATTCCATCTCATCTTGGAATATCAAGCAGGTACTTTGCCAAAGGCTAAATGTTAGGTTAGATGGGAACCCCAGGCATCCCTAAGATATTCCTGGCTGTAAAGCTGTTGGGGTTTGAATCACTTAATTCTGGGACCATGTGCAGGCATCTAAAAGTCTTTTGAAACCTTCTCCCTTTGCATTATGGTTAATGTGTGGACAGACTCATGCTGCTGTCTTGACATCTCTTCTGTCATGTCTTCTGTACACTATAACCTAAAGAAACCAAGTGGATTTTGATCTTGTTGCAATGCACAGCCTACACAGACCTGATGGGTATCATTCTAAAGCTGTATGAACACCACAACAGTCCAGTAATGTTCTCTGAAAACAGAAAGGTACCATTTAACCACATACAGGTGAAATTCAGGGTAGCCCTAATGTAATGGCTAAACCAAATCTGAGTGTATTTTCTTGCTGTTCTGAATGGTTTCACTGGTTCTGTCTCAAAACACAGCTTGAGGAAGACTTCCATTGGTGTGACAGAAGAGGGAGTATTTGGCAAGGAGGGAAGGCAAAAGAACCATCTTAATTAAACTTGTTTAGCAGCAAAACTAAGCTGAAGCAGCACCCAGAGCATCCACTCTGGCTGAAACGAGGTTACTACAACTGACAAGTACTGTAGCTCAGTAGCCAATGGAGAATACGCTGATCTTTAAGTAACTCTGGCTCCTGGTTAGATGATACATTAGCATATGATGTCTCCTTTTCTCAGCATCTTTGTTCTCATGGGAGAACTGTTCTCCTGAGACTCTGCGGATCTGTGTCCTTGAGAAAACTTTGTCACAAGACTCTTCTTTAAGAGGAAACAGCACAGATGGCTGTTGATGTTGGCTTAGTGGCTTTTCCACGAATGCTGGTCATATTCTCCACAGTATAACCTGTACACAGCCTGGGAGAGTGAGTGAAGAAGTATGCAGGCTGGATCTGAGGTAGAGATGCAGCCTCAAAAATCCTTGTGCCTTGGGAGCTTTCTGTTCCAGCTGCATTTATTTATTCCCTCACGTTTCTTTCTGACCAGTTATCACAACTGGCACAAGGCACTGCATGAACAGATGGGGAGAGCTGGCAGAGGGCTGCCCAGTTGGACCATGGCTTGTGTAATTTGTATCCTCTGGAGGCTCACTGTTGGTCCCCTGACTTCTCATGGTTCAGTGTCCCAGAGATGGAGCCCATTTAATCTGTGATCTTACCCAGGAATGTGTGGCTTACACACACAGCACTGATGCAGCTCTCTTCTGCACATGATTTCTGGGAGCTCTGCAGTTGGGTACAATGAGAGCTGTGAGAGTTTCCAGGGTGTATCTTCATGAGACAGCTTGAGCTGAACCAGCACAGGGTCCCTTCCGAAGGGGAAAGGTCTCCCCTCCCTCTGCACATCCAGCACACTCCAAGTGTTTGGCTTGAGCTGGCTGTGACACTCACCTAATCTCATGCTAAACTGATTAAAACATCACAAAGTTTGCAAAACCAACCAAGTACTGAATTTTCCTTCTGATCCAAAAAGCATCTAAATGGGGCAGAGGGAGTGAGTGAAGAGAATGAATGAAGGCAAGAGGAAGATTTCTCCTATGGCCAGTTGTTTGGGCACAGTCATGTTGTGTAATCATGCCTTTGGGTTCCAGCAGGATACCCCAAAACTATCTCCAGACACATGGTGTGATTTGCTTCTCTTCTGAGCTAACCTCCTCCTGTTTGTTTCATGCCAGGTGAAGAGTGGGGACGAGTGAGAGCACCCAATGCCAACCGCTTCATCTTCTCCCACGACCTATCAAATGGTGCCTTAAACATGCTGGAAGTGTTTGTGTCCAGCCTGGATGAATTTCAGCCAGACCTGGTGGTGCTCTCAGGACTTCACATGATGGAAGGCCAGAGCAAGGAAATGCGGCAAAGACGACTTATGGAGGTGAGGTGCTCCAATACCAGTGTCTCCTTAACTTCCAGGCCAGAAAGTGCTCCATGGCAAAGTCCTGCTTTCCCAGGTTGGCACTTGTAAGCAGGCTGTGTCTACAGATCTGCCACAAATCTTTGCAATGTTGCATGCTAAAAGAAGGATGTGAACTATCAGAATGGCAAAAACCTAATCCTGTAACACTGATAGTTCTTAGATCCAGTGGGCTGTCTAGGATATAAAAGGTATGGTCTGGTTCTCTGGCTGGAGTATGTTGATATACGTACTGGTGGCTAAATTACATTGTGTTTCCTATCCCAGATACTAAGGTGATCAAGGTTCTAATCAAGATTTGCATTCTTTAAGCTGCATCTGTCTTAGATAATCCAAGAGGCAGCTTTGTTATCTGAGCCCAGAGGAGCTACACAAGTTTCCTTCTGCCTCACAGCTCATTGCCTCTCTTGCAGCCCAGTGCCCGTGATGCCATGCAGCAGCGTTATTCTTTTTCTCTGTTCTAGGATCAGCTGCTCCAGATTTGTGAGGTTTCTGAATTAGTCCATTAGGAGCTGAGCTGGGTGCAGATGCAGGTTAGGTACAGCCTTCCCGCTCTGGGATTCTGACAACTAGAAGATGTTTTCATTTCTTCCCCTCGGTACATTCTTGTCAGACATGGCATTTGGAATTGTGTTGAAATCCACACACAAGAGGATTCAAGGATGTGTATTTCTGAGGCAGAGCACCTTTGTTCTGTTTATTCATGAATTTGTATTTTAGGGTTGTTGGTTTTATTTCCCTGTGTGCTGTAGGCTGTGGCCTCCATCTCTGACATCCCCACTGACATCCCCATACACCTGGAGCTGGCCAGTATGACTGACCAAGATTTTATGAGCAACATAATGCATCAGGTAAGGAAAATGAAAGGACGTGCTCTTCTCATCAGTTTCCTTTTCTCCATTGTCAAAATGCACAAACTGGTATACAAATACAGAAATGAAAACTTAGAATTAGGGCTGTTCATTTAAGGTGAGTGCAGAACATGGGTTTAATGTCAGCTGTGGCATTCTGAATGTTCCTATTTTCTCTATTGAGCTTACCAGAGCTGCCCAGAGAAGCTGTGGCTGCCCCATCCCTGGCAGTGTTCAAGGCCAGGTTGGTCAGAAGGGCTTGGAGCAAGCTGCTCTAGTGGAAGGTGTCCTTGCCCGTGGCAGGGGGCTGGACTGGGTCAGCTTTAAGCTCCCTTCAACCCAAACCAGTCTGTGGTTCTATGATTCAGTAACAGTATTCAGCAGAAACAGGCACAGTGCACCTAGGCTCTGCTCTCTGCTCTTTCTCAGGCTGTTTTGCAGTCACAGTGAGTAGGTGACCTAGGAGCAATACTGGCAACTCCACAGATACAATTACCTGTGGCTGGTTTAGATGCAGCAGGCTTGCAGCTGTCTAGAAGAAACCAGGATCTGAATTCGAGCTGAGTTGGTAATACTTAAACCCCCCTCAATTTCTCTGCAGGATTTCTTTCCTGCAGGTCCTGCAGGGTCCTTGTTCAGTTTGACCCACTGTAATCTCAGTGTTATGAGTGTTTCATGTGCATTTGATGTTTTGTTACTCTTTGATGTCAAAGGGCACAAAATGAGCTGTGAAAGGTTTCCTTGGCTAAATCATTCTTGCACATTGCAGACTGGGGCAGCTTGTGCAAGGGTTGTGGCCTGCATCTCTCCAGGACACAGGGTGCTCCTTTCTGCTGGGCACACTGGTGACAGAGCCAGTGATGGGGTACTGTTAGAAACAACACCCTGAAGGAAGAGGGCCAGAGTCTGATTGTCCCTCCGGAGGAAGAACTGTTGTTTCTGTGTTTCTGTTAGCAGGTCTTTCCCCTGGTGAATTCCATTGGGCTGAATGAACAGGAGCTGCTGTTCCTCACGCAGGCTGCCTCTGGTCCTCACGCATCCCTCACTTCCTGGAGTGGCATTCCCGATGTGGGTATTGTCAGCGACATCCTCTTCTGGATCCTGAAGGAGCATGGGAAGACCACGGAGCGGGCTTCTGATCTCACACGGATCCACTTCCACACCCTGGCCTACCACATCCTTGTCACTGTGGATGGGTACTGGGGCAACCAAGCTGCTGCTGTGGCTGCTGGAGCTCGAGCAGCAGGGACTCAGGCCTGCGCCACCGAAACCATCGACACTGCCAAAGTCTTTCTTAAAGCTCCTATGGAGTTTGTGACCTCCCAGATAGAGGCAGCTTCCAAAATCTCTATAAATCCAGATGAGCCAGTAGTGCATTGGCACCGAGAAGGCATCTCTTTCCATTTCACTCCTGTTCTGGTGTGTAAAGATCCTGTCCGGACCGTGGGACTTGGGGATGCTATTTCAGCTGAAGGACTGCTGTATTCAGAAGCATATCCTCAATAGACAACTAAGACCCTCCTTTTTCTCCAGTACTGTACTGTGTCTGAGGACCCATGGATTAGGATTTCAGGCAGTGGTGGTATAGGAACAGAATCAGGTTGTGGTGGGTTTTCTGGATATAACTGAAAAAAGAGCCAAAGAACAATTCCGGGTATAAACTGTCCAGCACATTCCAGTCACTGACAGCAACTTGAACGCTTCATGTTTAGGTGCAGTTGTTTTGGTATTTAATGTGAAAATGGGCTTTGCTTTGTCTTAAGCACATGGGGAGGGAAATGATTATTGAAATCCCTGTTTGGAACTCCAAATGGCTCCTGGAAAGTAGAACAGCCGGGAGGAGTTCGTGGTGTGGATCCCAGGGAGAATGCTGTCTTCCCTCTGCTAACCTAAAAATAAAAGGCTCTTGCATTATCTCCTCCCAGCCTCTTGCTGGTGGCAGGAGCAAACCTTCTGCTTGCTTGGTGTGAGGATGGAAGCTTTTGCCTTTCAGCCTCAGTGTCCCCGGCCTTGGGGAGAGCCAGAGTCCCAAAATGTGATGCATGCTGTGTGACTCTTTAAATGCACCCACAAAACCTGGCTCAAGGCTGCCTAGATTTACCCTGGGTGCCTGTTGTCTCTGTACTAAAGGTATCCAACTGAGCCCTAGCAGCCTGTGCTTAGTTTTTGGGAAAGCTAGAAGTGAAGATGATCAGGGTCGCTATTGGAGGATGCAGCTTTATTTGCTTGCTGGGTAAACTACAAAGCAATAGCTGTGGTTGCTGTGCACTGAATCCCTTCTTTGCTAACAGTGGGTGCTTAGATCTGGTACTTTGAAGAACTGTGGAGTGCTGGAGACCAAGTTGTTGCTGTTGCTTGAGAATGGTTGTGCAGTTTTCTTCAGTTTCCCTGCCCTCCATTCCAGTGTTACTATTCTGGGGAATCTGGAGGCACAAAATCCACAACAGCATTTTCCAGGTGAGACTGAAGGCAAGGAAGGCTTTGTTTTAGGGTTTGATGCTTTTTTCCTCTTTGATGGGTCACTGAGAGTTTGTTTTCTCTGGACAGCCTTTGACATTAAACAAGTACAACCATGTGTCCTCGTTCAGTACTTCCTGCATATTGTTTTCCTGTCTCCTTTCCTCCTCTCCCTGACTTTCCAGCCACATACTGTGGCTTGCACAGCACCAGCATGTGTTTGTCTCTTTCCAGCATGGTTCCAGCAGGAACTTCAAGTGTGTTTGCATAGCTATCATACATGTTTTCTCAGTATAATTGGATTAAATGCAACCAACGTGTCTACACAAGCCTGGGCCCTACCAGAATTTGTAGGAGGTTGCTTGAGGTCAGTCTTAGCATCTGAATGGAGGAAGGAGAGTCCATAGTGCTTAGGCTGGAGGGATCCATTTCACTGTATGTCCTATTGCTGTCAGTGATGTTCTGTTGAAAAATGCCATTGTGAATGCTCTGGAAGGATAAAAATAGACAGCTTTTGTAAGTTGTACTGACTTAGCACACAGTGCTGCCTGCCACTGTGTGCTCAACTGCTGCTTTCCCTCTGAGCAAAGTCTTCTGTGTTGTACCAGATGAGAAACAGTGCAGTGTTTTCTTGCAGCCTATCCCATCCTCTGTTGCATCCCAGCCTGTTATCTGGGTGCAGGATCTTCCTAAGACTGGAAGTGTTTTATCCACAGTAAATTTTTATGCTCATTGATAAGCTGTAGCACTGCACTTGGGAGTTCTGCTTTAGCCTTCCTACAGCAACAGTCCCATCTCCTTTCAGCTCTGTAAAGGCCCAAGGTTATCTGGCCACCTTTGAGGGTAGCCTTCTGGTCAGCACCTGCATCCTGCCAGCTGGAGAACAGACCTGTGCTTATGCTGGGTCCCACTTTTCTGATGCTGAGCCAGGCTGGGGGGAGTCTTGAGTTGGAAACAAAACCAAGCACACACAAGCTGTCACCAGCAATGGGCTTGCTGCTGGATTTCACTTTTCCCTCCCAAAACCAGTGGATTGGACTGGTGTTGACTTACAGCCATTTAAAATCACATAACTGCACTAACAGAACTGTCCAAGAGTAAGTTCTGCTTGTGTTCAACAGGAGGGTTGCAGGCCTGTAACCCTTACTTTGAAGGAAGAATTGCTATAAACAAGTCTGAAGAAGGGGTTTATTGCTTAAAATTCACCCAGACCTAGAAGCTGAACTCTCATGATGATTATTATTACTAACCCTTCCTACTGCTTCTGCTCTTTCCCTCCAGGTAATACTCCTTTGGCCTGTGAATGCCTGGCACCAAGTCACTTCTTAACAGCAGCTCAACTGCTGCCCTGTCTCTTTCTGCTTTGATCAGGCCTTGATACCTCACCTGCTCCCCAGATGCACTTACCAAGGCTAATTCTTCACAAGCATGACCTGTTAAGGATACACCATTGCTATCCCTGATTTAGGTTGGAAACAATCTGTGTAACAACAAAACTGGATGGGATGGCAAGGCCCAGCAGCCTGTCTGTGCTCCATGGTTCACAGGCTGTGAACACGATGCACTTTCCTCTGCCCCCCTGAGCATCATTATGGCTTGTGGAGTCTTGGAGTCCTCCTGCCCATGTAGCTGCCTTGCACCACTGCCAGGCTACAGTAGTGACAACAAAGCAAAGCTGCTTTGTCTTTTATCAAACCTTGCTGAACACCACATGGAAATAGCTGCTGGGGGTTGTTTGGTCTGTGTAAGAGGAAAAAGCAGGGAAATTTCCACTGATTGTGGGTTTGTGGTTGTGTATTTTACAATAAAAACTCCACACCATGTCACTGGGAGGAGAGAGGTTTTTAAACAAACTTTTCTAATGGATTACAGACCTCCCCGAGCTGCCTTCAGCAGCAACAGAACAGTTGCAAAAGTACCAAAGCTTCTAATGCAGCCTTGATCTCTGCTTTCCCCTGTTGTCTCTACAAAAACTGCTTGTTCTTGTGGGTTACTCATACCTCTAAATCCACAGTGCTGGATAGCTCAAGCCTCAGCTGGCCCTGTACTCCTGGACAGAAGGGTTTCCACTGGAAATGTTTATTCCACACATAGCTTGCTGCAGAGGCAATGGGTGAGCTCACCCCTGACAGCAAGCTAGCAGCTTGGGCTGGAACTGGATGAGCTTTAAGGTCCCATCCAACCCAAACCAGCCTGGGACTGTGTAAACTCCACTTACCCTAAAGGTTGTTTAAACCTTTTGCTGTTGGGCTCTTGCAGCTTAGATGAGCACTGATGCTGCTGTCAAGGAGTGAGCAGCTAAACTGTCCCTCTCCATGTTGGGACTTGGCACTGGCTTGGAGCAGTCTGTGCTGAAGCAGTGCTCACAAGTGCTGCTGTGACACAGCTTGCTGCATTGCTATTCTGCTGTAGGGAAACTCATCCAGTTCTGAGTATAGTTGGAAGAACCATAGGAAAAATGGAAAAAACCTGCATTATGTTTTTATGGCTTTAGCTGGACTGTTTTTTCATCCTGCATTAACTCAGTATTTGAGTGTGACTGTTTGGTTCAAGCTGTATTAATTGTGCTCTTCTGCAGCATAGTTAAAGTTTTGGTAAAAGCACACAGTTGAGTTTTAAACCTGTGATCATACCAAAGGCTTATGCTTTAAATATCCTTATAAACTCATTGGTTAAAACCAGCTAGAACAGACTGCAAAGACTGTCTCATGCTCTTCATCCAATACTAGTGAGGTTACTAGAGAGAGAAATGAGAATGGTAAAGGTTGCCTTTGCTCTTTGTTTTTAAAGCTTCAGTCCTAAGGGGCAGAGGAAACCTATTTGCAGCCTATTTTGCTCTCCTCCTGTCTGTCTCTTTCTGCTTCAGCAATACTGAGTTTGATGAAACTCTTCAGTAAAACTTGATCTTAAAGCCAGAAATGACTGTTTGGTCTGTTCAGAGACATCAGATGAAGTTCTCTTCCGTAACAGATGGAGCAGCTTCTTGTGTAACATCTCAGGTGGAACCTTCATGCTGACCAGGCTAAATCCTCAGGGAGTTACTGATCCAGACTTCTGTGGGAGGATGTTCTCTCAGCAGAGGGAAGAAGCACAGGTTGGAAACAGCATGCATGGCCATTACCTTCTGTGCCGGAAGCTCGGGACAGCGTCTGTTCCCAACAGCTCGCTGTCACTTTGAACACTGAGCCTGGCATCAGCCTTTACTGAGGAGCTCTCTCAGCAGCTGAAGAACACAAATGGTGGTGAGGAGGAAGGATCTCATCAAAGTGTGAGTGGGGGAGACAAAAAAATATACCCTGAAAACCTCCCCTGTGAGTTTCTCAGGAAAGCTGCTCCTTCATCAGCACAGCCTGGGTAAAACTGGCTTCAAACCTCACCTGTATCTACACTGATGCATGGGGTTTGGTGCAGTTTGCTCTGAGAGTGCTAAAGCTTTCCATGTAGCAGAACTGTGTTTCCTACTATATAAAACTCTTGGCAGATGAACTAGTTATAATCCATCTTCTTTTTGTACTGCATTTATGACTGGCGCTTATTATTTTAGTCAAGTTTATGTTTCTTATTCCGCACTGAGACTTGTCTTTCTCTGTAGCACAAATGGAAACCAACTTCCCAAAACCTTTAGCACCTTCCACAAGAACAGGAGGAGGTTGATTAGGACCCAAGGTCCACCTTGCTCAGTACAGCCTGGCACTGACCACAGCTGGGCAAACCTGATCCTGTACAGGAGCAGGGCATGATCCTGCTGTATGATAAATCAGCAGCCTGTTGGCTCAGGGACCTCAAAGCCAGTTTGTCTGGGTTGAGCACCCGCTGCTGAGCAGACAGATCATTACTCTTGGCTGAAACAAGGCCCAAGTGTTGCTGTCTCAGGGACGTGGAGTTTCTTTACTGGGAGGCAGTCAAGCTGCAGCTACCTTGTAAGCACTGATTTAACCTCTTTGATAATACACAGCTTTCTAAAAAGGGGAGAAAACCCTCCTGAAGCAGATGGTTTCTGCTTCCCTAGAAATGAGGCTCATTATTCTTTTCAGTCTTCAAATTTCAATTAGGGGCCAAAAAGAGAAGATGAGAATTATGACTGATGCCAGAAACAGGTTTTGGAACATAAGGTGTGATTTCCAAACTCCCTAAATGAGTGAGTACAGGCCTGATGAAAAAGCCCTTGCTTAATTCCAGTTGATAGAACTGTTTGGCCTCATACTCATCACTAGATAACATAAGAAAAGCTCTCTGTAAAGATACCACAAATTTACTGTATGCAAATGCCATCATCACCATACCCAGGGGGAGGAGAGGGGACAGGACAAGGACCCTCAGTTCTGTTTATTATCCAACTATAATTACATCTTCAAAAACGCTTCCTTAGACACGGAGCTCACTTCTGCACCCTTCAAATCCAGGAAGCAATAAGGTGCTGCTGCTCCTTTTTCATAGGCAAACTGATCAATCGTCTGCAGAAGCTTCTCACTAAAATATATATTTATTTTAAACACCTTTACAGAACTCCAAACAAGCAGAGGGCAGGGCAAAGCAGCTTCTAAAAGCCAAACAAAGGGACATAAGCAGATGGAGCTAAAATCTTCCTGTATTGACAACACTGGCACTCACCCACCTGTAACCTGCTCTGGTCACTGTTCCTTGTGTTGGAGCTTATTCAAAGCTTTTGTGATAAGACTAAAAGATCACAGTAATCAATTGCTATTGGAAAAGAATATCTTGAACTGAAGCTTTGGGGGTGATTTAAGAGTTGCCATATCCTGCCTCCCTCTGCTCTGCAATCCTCACCTCTTCTCCACAGGTGCTCCATCATGCTGCAGTAACTCGCCAGGTAAGATGGTTAATGTGACTAAAGTGGCTGCACTGTACCTGCTCACACTGCTGTGTGTTGGCTTTGTTCCATTCTGCCAGGGCTCCACAAAAAATCCTCTGTTTTCTTCAACTCTAGCACAAGGGAAGCCTTACAGGAGTGCTGCCCTGAAGCTGCACTGACACAAACCCAGCAGTACAGGACAGCTGGGGGGAAAAAGCCACATTTGAGATAAGCAGGCAGTTTTGGCAATCAAAACAGAGGAGAAAGTGAAGGGTTCCTACTCTCCTAGTGTTCTCCAGGGAGCAGGATAGCACTTTAGTTCCTCGTTGCACTCTAAAAATGCATTAATGTCATTTTGGATAATGGCAGCTAACCACAAAGCACAGCTGAAGGATGTTAATGTATCCAGGGCAGTGGTCATGCTGCTTTTCCATTGTTGCTACAGAGGAGCTGCCATCACTAACCCTCCTCTGCTGGATTTGTTACTTGTGGAGTGACACAAGGCAACAGCACAGAGCTAAAAGCAGGAAATCCATTTTAAAGAGCTGGGTGGCCTCACCAGCAAACACTGATCCCTGAAGCTTCAGCTTCAGTAGTCCCACTGCCATGGCAGCTTTCTGCATGTCTCCCTACACAGCAGGCAGGATGAGGAAAACTACTTAACTAAACACTTGATGTAAAGTATCATGGTTCCAACTTTAGTTCTCAAAAGCAGTTGGTTTAGGACCTGTATCAAGCTCTGGATAAACCCCAGAGGCAACAAACTGACAGTAGCAGAGAAGAGGAAGGCTGAGATTGGGCTGTTTAAGGGTAAAAACATTTTGAAAGCATTTCCAGTGCCACGTGGGCATTCAAATTCCCTGCTCTGCTCACCAAGGGGCTGCTTCGTCACCTTCCAGCTGCAGTAAATGATTTCTCCTAAAACAGTCAGGAGGGTGTAACTAAACCATTCCGAGCATGGCTGCTGGTACTTAACCAATTTACTTTCAGCACTGAGGCTGACCATCATCTTTGCTGCAAAGGCTTGTTCACTTTTTCCCCTGCAAACCAATCTTACACCCCATGCTGGGCAATACAAACTCTCAAGGCAGAACTCCAATCCCATGGGCAGAACTTTCCTGAGGCTCATTTACCCTGTTTCTCAGCACAATGAGGAATTTGGCAGACTTTCCTGCTAGTTGCTTCCCCAGCAGCCAGCCTTGAGCACTTGCCTTGCCATAAGCCAGCTTTACAAGCTGCTTAGCTCCCACAGAGAAGCTAAGCTTAAGGGTAAGCCAGGCTTTGCTAGTCCTGAGTCTGGCTTCCTGCTCTGCACTTGCCCTGGTGAGGTGCTACCTTCACCCCTCTCTGAGTATTATTACCACTGACTTTACTACAGCCTCTGTAGGGCTTCCTCCATGCTTACAAGTTCAGCCACTGGAAAAGTTTGATCTCTTTGGGGTCCAGGATCCTAAGTCACTACTGCTGGCTTTTCTAATCATACAGGGTACCTCAGCATCCTTCTAGAGGACTTACACCAAACCCCTGAAGACTGCCAACCCTGGGGATAGATGGATCTCCATCCTCCAGCCTCTTGTAGTAAGCTGTGACCGCAGTAACAGTAGCTACACAGAAACCTCTTCTGATTGTTGTAACTACCCCTTGGGACAAGGTAGAGACCACGTGCTAAAATCATCAACAGGAACTTCTGTATTTAGAGTGACTGACAGTGGGGTGAAGCCCCAGAGGGACAGGGCGAGGGCAGGTCCTAGAGATGCTCCTGCACCTGCCTGTCCTCACCAGAGTCCCTCCTACTCCACTGCCTGGGAGCTCTTGCGCTTCTCTTTCCTCTGCTCCTCAGCCACTGCTGGTGCTGGGGTTTCCTCAGGGTTCATTTCTGAGCCTGGTTCTGGTTCCAGAGGCAGTGAGGGAGACTTTGCAAGTGGGGCTGCAGCTCCAGCACCTGGGGAGAGAACACAGTTACAGTCACTGTATGACTACACGTGTTTTGTCTATTCTCTTTGCCCTTCCAGGCAGCACAGAGATGCAGAACGACCACAGTTATAAGTTCCTCTCAGGTTTCTTTTGCCCATCAATAGCACTTAACTCTTTTGTGAGTTACCCAGGCAGTACCCAAAGTTCTGCTGAAGGGAAACCCAGGTATCTCATTCAGCTGGGCTGCTGTGTAAGTCAGTACAAGCTCAGACATTAATTCATGCTTTGGAAAGGAAAACAGTTCCACTGAAGCTGGTTTATACTCAGGTATCATTCTTAGTTCACATACTCAGGGAGACTTTCCAGGCAGTTCAAGTAGCTACTTTGAGAATAAAATCAAAGCAGGACACTGCCGTGCTCAAGTTGTTTCTGTACTTAGCTTTAGGCTGACAAGTGACAATTTGAACTAGCTCCCTTCTCTGAGATGGATAATGAGGTCCTTCAGGTGAGCCCTAAACTCCTGTTGCATTTCATTTTACAGCTTTTCTGGCTAAGTCTTCCCTGCATGGAAAGTTTGTTCCATGCATGAGAAGTGGAACAGGTCCTTAGGGGGAGGAAAGCAAGAGGCCTGGACTACACAACCTCTTTCCTGCTTCAGTCCGCAGGCAACAAGACTGATGGTGACAGAACATCACCATGATGAACCCAGTGAACTCCTCAGAAACCAAGGGGTGAGAGGAGGTCAGGCTATGATGGTGGCTCAGGAGATGCTCCTCCCCAGCCCCAGCACGAAGCAGCAAGTACAACTGTCAGGGTAAAGCTCCTACGGCTGACACTGATACTATCTTCTGAGCAACCTTCAGCCCGGGAGCCACCACTAAAAGGTAATTCAGGTTCAAAGCAATCCAACTGCACTTACTTTTGTAACAGAAATGATAAATTGTTTCAGAATATCCTTAATTCCCTTTCTGTCCAGCAACCTGTCTGTGCATGGCAGCTCCTGGGCTCTTCCAAAGGAAGACAAGAGGTCTGGTTTCTGAAACCACCCCATCCAGAGCAAGAGCTCAACCCTGTGCTAATGGAGTCTTCCCCATCGTGGCTCAGACAGTAAGGGAAATTTCAGTGGCTCTCCACAACCCTGCAAAGCAGGACAGTATAATGTACCACAGAGAGCATCTTCTTTCCATGGTTCCTTCACTCAGAAATCCAGGACAGTCAGTGCCAAATATTGACATTGCTGCTGTGTAAGCAAGTCAATACCTTCCTACACGTGTGCTGTAACTCTTCACTCAAAGGAAGAGAGATTTCTCTTTTCCCCTCCCACAGTTCTACTTTTAAGAAAAGCAAAAGAGAAGTACCTGAGGGAAGCTGCATGGTTTTCCCATAGCCTGCAGCCGAGGACATGGCTTGACCCAGGGCCTGGTTAGAGCCCAGCGGCTGCTGAGTGCTGGAGGATTTGCCTGACAGAGCAGCTTTCTGCTTGGATTTAGATTCTTTAGAAGACTTAGTCCAGACCAGGCTCTCCCCTACTTGCAGGGTAGCTCCCATCTTCTGGGCAACCTCCACCATCTCAAGAAGCAAAGAGAGGAAACCACTGTAAACAGGAATACTTCAGACAATGATAAAATCACCAATACCACAACCCCCCTGACAAAACGAGAGCTGGCAGAGCTGCCCACTGCCATGGTGCTCAAGGGAAACATCTCCACTAATACATTCCTTTAATTAAGAGGGAATCTTGTCTTGCTGTGTATTGATTGAAGCACTGGGCTTCCAAGAGCAGGAATGAAGCAAGCAGCTCTCAGCAGGCGCCTGCTCTGCTTGGAAATCTCATGAGCAGAATTTCTTCCCAAGAACTGGACTCCAAAGTCAGAATCCCTCCTTGGCTGTTGCCAGCCTTGGTGTGGCTGCTCAGTTCCTGCTGACAACTGTCGGGCACATACCTCAGGGTCAAAGTCAAGAGTACTGCTCTCCTTCAAGGCATTGACCTTCTTCTCCATCTCCTGGTACTGACAGAGGGCTCCCTTCTTGTCACCCTGGTTATACAGCAGGACAGCGTAGTTCAGGTTGACCAGGGGGTTGCACCTGCAGCAGGCACACAAGATCCATCACATTCCTTGCAGTAACACTTACCCAGACCTGTGCCCAAACAGCAAAGCTGAAGACACCATTCTTACTGGCACAGACAAGCCACAGGCACTGTGACTCCAAAGCAGATGAGGGGTTGCACAGCCAGAGTTCTTTGGGAATGTGAGAGTCCCATGCATTTGGCAAGAGACCCGGCACTTGAGCTCAGCAAAGTATCCCAGTGTCCCTGGCAATACAATCCATCCTGGGGGTCACCTCAGCCCTGCAAGGCTCTTCCCTGCAACAGCCAGTCCTTTGCATGTGGGACTGTCTTGGGACTGCTTTCAGTCGGTGCCTGGTGGCCCAGCCCCTTGCTCCTGGCACAGGTATAGCAGTGAGGAGGGATCACTGTGAAAGCTGAGCCTTACCTCAGGCTCTCCCAGCTTGCAGGAGAGCAGCTTGTCGTGGAACAGGGCAGTGGTACAGACTCAGGCTTACTGACTGTATTTTACTGCCCAACATGCTACAGAACATGATGTTCACAATTTATTTTCCTCATCTGTTCCCTCATTCACCCAGTACAAGCACACATAACTGTATGGACTGTTACAGAGGAACAGGAGGTGATACCCATTAGTGAAGGACTCAAAGAGGAGACCAGCACCCCAAATAACACTGTTACCTGTGCAGTCCTGCCTCCCTGCTTGATACATAAAAGCACATGAAGAGGGGAGATTGAGATGAGCTCTTAGGCAGAAGCTCTTCCCTGTGAGGGTGCTGAGGCTCTGGCACAGGGTGCCCAGAGAAGCTGTGGCTGCCCCATCCCTGGCAGTGTTCAAGGCCAGGTTGGACACAGGGGCTTGGAGCAAGCTGCTCCAGTGGAAGGGGTCCCTGACCATGGCAGAGGCTGGAGCTGGATGAGCTTGAAGTCCCTTTAACCCAAACCAGGCTGGGATTCTATGATTTTTAGGACAACTCTGAATAGCATTACATCATAAACTAAATAGGTGCTATCAGGGACTGCAGCCAGGATTAACCCTCATGATGTTGTTTCTGACACATTTGTCTCACTTGACCCCAAAAATATCCAGTCAGCTCCAGTGGAAGGGGTCCCTGCCTGTGACAGGGGTTGGAACTGGAGGAGCTCTGAGGTCTCTTCAACCCAAACCAGGCTGGGATTCTATGATGATTTCAAAAATTACTCCCTGAGTTCTTATTTTCTGCTGTATCCATTTTCTTCACATTAACCCCAAACAGTAACTTTTCTGGAAGAAAACTAAACCAGAGGGAAGAGTGAGCTGACTCCTTGGCTCTCTAATTGATACCTGAAGCTCTTGGAGGGCTGATCCTTGCCTGAGAAGCCACACTCAACAATCTTCATCACTCAATCTTCATCAGCCTGAATCTCACCCTTATTTTGGACTGTGTGTGTATTATCTGCCACAGAAATGAAATGCAGGAACCAGTGTATCTGCACACAGGTCAGTGAGAGATGCTTTGTAGTTTGCTCAAGTAATGTGAGCAAGGGACTGGTGCCCTCTCCTGGAGCTTGGCAGGGATAACTGGAGCCATCCAAGGACTCCAGCACCACACTTCGTGCCTAGCCACAGAGAGCATCCTTTGTGAGGAGCATGGAAGGGAAGGCTTCTGCTCACACTGTTCGATAAACAGGGGTGACATCTGCAGCCCAGGACTATGTAGCCTCAGTAAGTTATGTGACAGTGCTGCAAGAAAGAACACTATCAGCAGAAATCTGAGAGCATCTATAACCATTGGTTGTGGACAGGCTGTCTGACAACAGACATTATGTGAGCAATCCAGAGACCTTGGTGTAAGGCAGCCTGCCTGAGAACAGAAACGGAGTTGAGATAAACTGAAGGCCATGGATTAGGGAGTAAAAGAAACACCAGCTGTAAGAACCCAGAAATGAGCACAAGGGAAAAGGAGCTGGGAAGTTCTGGGGCTCGAGTTCCCAGGACAGTGTTATCTAATCCTAGCATTGTTAAGGGTTAAGGTGCCCAATCAACAATTGCCAACTCCATGTAGCTGTGCTAAGAATCTCTATATAAGGTTGACACTTTGTCTAATAAATTGGCATTCGCTTGATCACATTGATCATCTCAGCGTTGTCCGTGACTCCCACATCAACAATTGGTTTTCCTTTAACTGGAACTGGAATGCTGATCCTGCATCCCACAAAACCCCTCCTCAATGTCTTTGCCAAAGCAAAGGAAGTAGTGCATGAACAAATAATCAAAACCAGATCTCTTCACCATCTCCCTCAAAAAGCCAAGCTACATGAAACCAAACCTACACAGCACAACCCTGCAGAGACCACACACATCTGGGAAAAGCCAGTTTCAAATTCATTGACCCTCATGAAGCCAATTCACCATCAAGAGCTGAGAAGCAACCTGACAGTTAGAAAAAAGCCAATAGCTAAAGAACGCCAGAAAGAAGGAGAGCTGTGAGCTGGAACTCATAAGAAGAAACACCTTTTTGAAAGGTTTTCCCAAGATGCTTTCCACTGCAGACCCCATGGCACCCAGGTCAATGTCAACCAAGTACTTTTGGCAATGGAAACAAACACAGCTGTCTTCATCCCAGCCAAGCAGTTCTTCATATGCCAGCAAAGAAAGCCTGTGGGGACAGGGATTCAGCCACACAATAACAGTCTGAGCAGTCTCTAAGGTCCTGCACTGCCTTTTTGTGGATGGAAGACTGCGTAGGAAAGCCAGGAGTCAACTGGACTTAGTGCTGTTGGTAGGAACACCCGATGCATCATTGCAAACGTTCTCCCACAGTAATCCAGGTACAAATCCTTGAGCACAGTTTGCCCAGGTTTGGTCCCAAGGAGGAGGCTGCACAAACCTACCCACGTTTGAAACAGATGTGGAAGTAAGATTTAAACCTGCTTTGTAGTTCTTTTGATGCATAAGTATGAAGAACCCCAGTGCCAGATGCATGCAGCATGTTCAAGCCAGGTAATTTCCAGTAGGTGTCTGAAAGCATTTACAGCACCTCGTCACAAGAACTGCACTGCAGTGAGTTTTGAAACCTGCTACCCTTTACAATGGGACTAGGAGCTTCCAGAATTCCCTAAATTAAGCCTGGCAATGCAGCCACGTTAGAGGACAGAGGAAAAGGGACCAGCATCTTCTCATGCCACCTTGTGGTGGCCACTGCAGATGCAGAGTGCTTTTGCCACCGCCCTGTGGTCAGCATACAGATTCCCGGTTCAGGAGCAGCATGCTGGTGGCTCGAGTATGCAAACATCCGCAGTAAAGTGGGGAGAGAGACAGAATTTGAAACAGATGTGGGTTTCTGTCTTAAATTCTGAAACGCCGTGAGGTTCAGCTTTACATTTCTGAAGCCAAAAGCTCGACTGCAGAGAGATGGGTCACAAAATGGAGCAGAAAGGACCACACTGCTGCCCTGTTCTGTGCTTTGCATGAACTTCTTGCCCACATTCTCCAAGCTAAAAGTCCTCCCTCTGCCCAATTCACAACAGGCTTTACCCAGAGCATCCCACTGCTCCGCACCATGCTCAGACTTTGGGTGACAAAATATTTGGGAATGGCTGGTTTTCTTCTACTGAATCTGCTCCACTGTGTACAAGTATTCACTGAAAGGAGGGCTGGAATCCAAAGTCATCACTGACTAAACAGCAAAATAGAAACCAGCTTTGGGTTGTTCTACAGAAATTCCCCTTCAGTTTTTCAGACCTGACTTGAAATTTGGGGTTGTTTTCTTTCTTTTTAAAAAAAAAAAAAAAAAAACAATAATATGGGGAAA